>CAUYQU010047377.1:0-11312 GCA_963574635.1 Cheracebus regulus | reverse complement strand
AACTGTATTTTCGCAACAATAAACCCACTTAAAGGCATATAACTGAAATTAACTCCAGATGCATTAAAGACTTAAATAAACATAAGACCGAACACCATAAGAACCCTAGAAGAAAATCTAGGCAAAACCATTCAGGACATAGGCATAGGCAAGGACTTCATGATGAAAACACAAAAAGCATTGGCAACAAAAGCCAAATAGACAAATGGGATCTAATTAAACTCTGGAGTTTCTGTACAGCAAAGGAAACAATCATTAGAGTGAACTGGCAACCAACAGAATGGGAAAAAATTTTTGCAATCTACCCATCTGACAAAGGGCTAATATCTAGAATCTATAAAGAACTAAAACAGATTTACAAGAAAAAAACAAACAATCCTATTCAAAAGTGGGTGATGGATATGAACAGACACTTCTCAAAAGAAGACATTTATCCAGCCAACAAACATATGAAAAAATGCTTATCATCACTGGCAGTTAGAGAAATGCAAATCAAAACCACATTGAGATACCATCTCACACCAGTTAGAATAGTGATCATTAAAAAATCTGAAGACAATAGATGCTGGAGAGGATGTGGAGAAATAGGAACACTTTTACACTGTTGGTGGGAGTGTAAATTAGTTCAACCATTGTGGAAGACAGTATGGTGATTCCTCAAGGACCAAGAAATAGAAATATTATTTGACTCAGGAACCCCATTACTGGGTATATATCCAAAGGATTATAAATCATTCTGTTATAAAGACGCATGCACACATATGTTCATTGCAGCACTGTTTACAATAGCAAAGACCTGGAACCAACCCAAATGTCCATCAATGACAGACTGGACTAGGAAAATGTGGTACATATACACCATGGAATACTATGCAGCCATAAAAAATGATGAGTTTGTGTCCTTTTTAGGGACATGGATGAATCTGGAAGCCATCATTGTCAGCAAACTGACACAAGAACAGAAAATCAAACACTGCATGTTCTCACTCATAGGTGGGTGTTGAACAATGAGAACACATGGACACAGGGAGGGGAGCATCACACAGTGGGGTCTGTTGGGCACCAGAGGAGGGACAGTGGCGGGTAGGGAGGTTGAGGAGGACTAACATGGGGAGAAATGCCAGATATAGGTGATGGAGGAGTGGTGGAGGCAGCAAACCCCACATTGCTATGTATGTACCTATGCAATAATCCTGCATGATCTGCACATATACCCCAAAACCTAAAGTACAAGAATATATATATATATGACATATAAATAAAAAATAAATATACAGAGAAATTATACCATAATAACACTCATCAAAACAAAGTGAACATAACTATATTAATTTCAGACAAGAAGACTTCAGGATAAGAAAAATTATGAGAGATAAAGGCACCATATAATGATAAAGAAGTCAATTATCAAAGAGGACAAAACCATACCTAACTGCAGAGAACCTAATATGTAAAGCAAAAACTGACAGAATTGCAAGAAGATATAGATTAACCTAATAGTATACACGGAGACTTCAACAACTCCCTCAAAAATGGATGGATCCAGTAGACAGAAAATCACTAAGGACATTGTCCAACTCAACACATCATCAATCAATGTGATACAATTGACATCTATAGACTATTTTATCAAACCATAGCAAATTATGTATTCTTCTCAAGCTCAAGTGGAAAATTTACTATATAGGCCACATTATGGGCTTGAATGGACATGTGAACAAAAACAAAAAAAAATGAAAATTTCACAATGTCTGCTCACATAACACAATAAAATTCAATAGCAATGATAGACAACTGTAAAATCTCAAAATATATAGAAATTAAACACATAAAGAAGAAATCTCAAAAAAAGTTAAAATATTTTAGACTAAATGGAAATGAAAACACTACTTATCAGAATTTGCAGGATGCAGTAAAAGCAGTGCTTACAGGAAAATTTCTAGCATTTAGAACATGTAATAGCAGAAAAAGAAAGATTTAAAATCAATCATCTACATTTCCACCTTAAAAAATAACTAGAAAAGAAGTGCAATTAAATCCAAATTAAACAGAAGAAAAAAATAAAAGAGCTTAGAAATCAATGAAATTAAAAATAGAAAATCAATGAACTAAAAAGCAGTTTATTTGGTAAGACTAAAAGACCTGAGAGCCTCTATCTAGGCTAATTAAGAAAAAGAGAGGACACAAATTGCTAATATCATATGTGAGAGAGCAGAGAAGATGGAGGATAGAAGAGAGGGTTAACATGCAGCTCTCACATGGATGAATGGAACAGTATGTGGAGATTCACATTTTGCTCCAAGAACTACTGCAGGAACATAACAGAAAAACCAAAACAATTTACAGATCTTTTGAAAAAAGCAGCACTCTACTGCAGGTTTCACAAAACAGGCAAAAAACTGAGCTCCTAAAGTGTGAGAGGGAAAATATCTGCCTCTGAACACACATCAGTACTGGGAATCTGAAAATCCGTATCACAGGAGAAGGATTTAACCTTACCTAGAGATGAAACAAATGTAGGGAATCACATCAAATTTAATAGTAAAAGTAGCAGTGGGGAGTCTCCCAGACTCCAGCTTGAGTCCACTGAAGTCATTCTTCAGTATGTATTACAGGGGCTCTTGGGGAAGTCAGCCAATGGAATTGAGGAGTGGTTGGGAAATAAGGAAGCTCTCAACTGAAATCAGTAGTGGTTCCAGCTGGGCACAAATTTTCTTGAGCAGAGTCGAGGGACAAATGAGAGCTGCTACAGATAAGAGTACAGGCATGCAGGAGCAACTGATGGACTTGGCAGACAAGGTGGGATATGGTATTCTCAGTGGCCTGGGCAAGGTCTGAGTGGGGTACTGAAGGAGTGAAACCAGCCTCATCAGCTGGATGGGATCTATGTGAGGTCTCTTGCTACTGATTATCCTCCACTTTCCTGAACTATATGACACAGCAAAGGCAGCCAAGATCCCCTCTGGAACATAATCCCACTGGCCTGAGAACCAGCCCCCATCTGCTACAGTGGTGGCAGCAAGTCCTGCCCAAGGAGAATCTGAGCTGAGACCCACCTAACACTGCCCCAGGCTTATGATATTTCCCTACCTGTCCCGGTAGTTGAACACAAAACACAGAAACCCTTGGGAGCTATAAAGACCTGCCCATTGCTCGATAAACCAAAATACTTACCCTGGCCATCTTAGGGCAAGGGCAAGCTTAGATTCCCCTACTACTATTGTAACTGGTGCACTCTTGAAAATGCCACCTCCTGATTTGAGACCATTCAACTTAGACCATCATAGCAACTGATGACAGAATAACCCTGATTCCAGAAGGAAATGTCCATACCCAGTTCTACTGCTTGCAGCATTCTGGCTAAGCAGAAAACATGAGAATGTCCATATGACAACTTCATACTAGCAAAACCAGCATTGAAGAAAGCCAGAGCACTAAACATATTTAGAACCAAGGACTCTCAGTCTACTTCACTTCTCTGCCACCTCTACCAGAACAGGTGTTGGTATCCATGGCTGAGAGAGCTGATGATGAATCACATCAGGACTCTTTTCAGACATCCCCCTGGACCATTCCAGAGCCTACTAGCCCTGATAAGTGGCTACACCAAGAAGAGCAATAAGAATCAATGCAGTTCAGCTTTCAGAAGCCTCAACACAAGGAGAAGGTTGAGAGCATGATATCAAGGAATCACTCCATGGGATAAGAAAATCTGAACAGCAGCCCTTGAGTTTCAGACATCTCCAATGAAATACTCTATCCGATGAGAAGAGACCAGAAAAGTAATTCTGGTAATATGAAAAATCAGGGTTCTATAACACCCCTCAAAAATCATACTAGCGTCTCAGGAATGGATCCAAACCAAGATTCTATCTCTGCATGCCAGATAAAGAATTCCAAAAGTCTATTATTAAACTACTCAAGAAGGCACTAGAGAAAGGGGAAAACCAACTTAAATAAATTAAAACAACATACATGGATGAAAAATTATTCAGAGTAATAGATATCATAAAGAAAAAGTAATCACAACTTCTGGAAATGAAAGACACACTTAGAGAAATACAAAAACGCAGTGGACAGTTTCAATAATACACTAGAACAAATAGAAGAAAGAACTTCAGAGCCTGAATACAAAGCTTTCAATTTAACCTAATCATATGTATGAAAAAGAAAGAATTTTTAAAGTGAACAAAGCCTCCAAGACCTTTGTGATTATGTTAAACAGCTAAACTTAAGAACAGTTGGTGTTCCTGAGAAAAAACATAAATCTAAAAGTTTGGAAAACATTTGAGGGAATAATTGAAGGAAAAAAAAACGCCAAATGCAAGAAAAACAAAGATAAATAGATTAAACCTAATTAAACAAAAAAGCTTCTCCACAGCAAGAGAACTAATCAGCAGAGTAAACAACCCACAGAATGGGAGAAAATATTCACAAACTATGCATCTAACAAAGGACTAATATCCAGAATCTACAAGGAACTCAAACAAATCAGCAAGAAATAATCAAATAATCCAAAAAAAAGTGGGCAAAGTATATGAATGGACAATTCTCAAAAGAAGACATACAAATAGCCAACCAACATATGAAAAAAATGCTTGATATCATTAATTATTAGGGAAATGCAAATCAAAACTGCAATACGATACCACCTTACTCCTGCAAGAGAGGGCATAATAAAAAAAAATAGATGTTAGCATGAATGTGGTGAAAAGGAAACACTTTTACACTGCTTGTGGGAATGTAAACTAGTACAACCACTGTGGAAAACAGTATGAAGAGTCCTCAAAGAAGTAAAAGTGGATCTACCATTTGATCCAAAAATCCCACTACTGGGTATCTACCCAGAGAAAAATAAGTCATTATATGAATAAGACACTTGCACATGAATGTTTATGGCAGCACAATCTGCAATTGCAAGAATCCAGAACCAGCCTACATGCCCATCAGCCAACAAGTGGATACAGAAAATGTGTTACATACATACCATGGAATACTCAGTCATAAAAAGGAATAGAATAATGGCTTTCACAGCAACCTAAACAGAGTTAGAGGCCATTATTCTGTGTGAATTTTCAGGAATGGAAAACCAAATATTATATGTTCCCATTTACAAGTGGGAGCTAAGCTATGAGAATGCAAAGGCATAAGAATGATATAATGCACTTTGGGGACTCAGAAGAAGGGGCAATGAGTGTGAGGGACAAAGACTATACACTGGATACAGTATACACTGCTTGGATGATGGGTGCACCTAAATCTCAGAAATGACAACTAAAGAACTCATCTATGTAAGCAAAAACCAACTGGTCCCCCAAAACTATTGAAATAAAACAATTAAAAATTAATAAAACATTAAAAAATAAAAAATGAAAGAGCAGAAATCTTGACATCTTTTACTGATATTAAAAGATAATAAAGGTATACTGTAAATAACTCTATACTCACAGATTTTCTAAACTAGGTTAAATGGACTAATTCTTTAAAAGATAAGATCGGTGAATACTTACACAAGAAGAAATGTGCAATCTGGATAGGCCTATATCTATTTTTATAATTAATTAATAATCAATAAGCTTCCCAAACAGAAATAGCCAGGCCCAGATGGATTCCTGGGTGAATTCTACAACAATTTTAAGATATTTTATCAATTCTCTACAAACTCTTTTGAAAGATAGAAGCAGAGAAAATACTTCTTAACTTATTCTATGGCCAGCATCATCCAAATACCAAAACAAGACTGAGACATTTCAAGAAAAGAAAAAACAAAAACACTACAGCTAACATATTTAATGTTGAGGAGCTAGAACTTTTTCCAGTAAGATAAAAGGCAAAAATGTCTCTTCACTAGTTTTTTTCAACATCATATTAGAGGTCCTAGTTGATAACAGTAGACAACAAAAGTTAATAAAACGGTATACTGATTGGGAAGGAAGAAATAAAATATTCTTCATTTACAGATGACTTGATTGTCTATGTAGAAAATCCAGAAGAATCAACAAAAACTCTTGGAACTAATTAGTCAGTGTCAGAGTTGCAGTTCACAAGGTTAGTATACAAAAGTCAGTCACATTTTATATACTGGCAATGAACTAGTGGAATCTAAAATTAATACCACTTACATTAGCACTACAAAATATGAAATGCTTAGGTTTAATTCTAACAAAATAGGCATAAAGTCTATATGAGGAAAATTCTAATGAAAGAAATCTAACAAGGACTAAGTAACATAAATGTAGTCTCTGTTGAGATAGGAATACTCAGTATGCGAAGTTGTCATTGCTTCCCCGCTTGGTTTATTGATTCAACATAATTTCAATCAAAATCCCAGTGAGTTATTTTGAGGGTATCAGTAACTGATTGTAAAGTATATATTGAGAAAGAGAGAGAGAGAGAAAAAAAAAAAAGAACAGCCAGAGCAATATTGAAAGAGATGAATGAAGTTGGAAGATTGATGCTACCCAAATTTAGGACTTCCTATAAAGCTCCAGTAACCAAGAAAAGATGGTATTGACAAAAGAACAAACAATATATAAATGGACCAGAATAGAGATCTCAGAAATAGACCCACGTCAATTTGGTCAACTGATCATTGACAAAGGAGCAAAGGCCACACAATGGAGCAAAGATAGTCTTTACATACATGGTGCTGAAACAACTGAGCAAACATATGAATACAATGAATCTAGGCACAGAGCTTAAGCTTATCACAATAATTAACACCAAGTATCACAGACCTAAATGTAAACAAAAAATAAAACTTCTAGAATATAAAATAGGAGAAAATCTAGATGTCCTTGGATTTTGTGGTCACCTTTTGGATAAAACACCAAATTGGCTGTTCATGAAATAATTGATAAGCTGTACTTCACTGAAATTAAAATATCTGCTGTGTGAAAGACAATGTCAAGAAAATGAAAATACAAGCAATTTAATGGGAGAAAATATTTGTAAAACACATATCTGATTTAAGAGTCTTATCCAAAATATACAAAGAACTATTATAACTTAATAAGAAAATAATTCAATAAAAAATGGCCAAAGACCTTAACAGACATCTCCCCAAATAAGATATATAGATGGTAGATAAGCACATCACAAGATGCTCCACATCATACAGAATAAGGGAAATGCAAATTAAAACATCAATGAGATACCAACACATACCTATTAGAATGGATAAAATTTAGAACATGACAACACCAAATGCTGGCAAGAGTATGGAGCAACATTCCTTGTTGATGGAAATGAAAATGGTTAAGATGCTTTGGAAAGCAATGTGGTAGTTTCCTACAAAATTAAATATAACTCTTACCACGATTCAGTAATTGTGCTCCTGTTGGTAACCAAAGGAGTTAAAACCTTATGTCCACAAAAAAGTACACATGGATGTTTATAGGAGTTTTATTCATAATTGGAAAAATTTGGAAGCAAACAAGATGTCCTTCAGTAGGTTTATGCATAAATAAATTTTGGTAAATTTAGACAAAGGAATTTGAATGCACACTGAAACTAAATGAGTTGCCAAGCCATAAGAAGACATGGAGAAACTTAAATGTATATTGCTAAGTGAAAGTAGCCAATCTGAAAAGGCTATGTACCATATGATTTCAACTCTATGGCACTTTGAAAAAGTCAAACCTGTGAAGACTGTAAAATGATTGGTGGTTGCTAGAGGATGGGGGAGGAAGGCATAAATAGGCAAAGCATAGAATATTTTTAGGGCAGTGAAAAAGTATGTGATACTATAATGACAGACATACTCCATTATATATTTATCAAAATGCATAGAATGTACAACACCAAGAGTGAACCCTAAAATAAACTATGGACTTTGAATGATAATGATGTATCAATGTAGGTTTACTGATTGTAACAAATGTATCCTATGGTGGGAATGTTGATGACGGAGACTATGTATGTGTTCGGCAGGTAATATATGGGAAATTTCAGTACCTTCCACTCAGTTTGGCTGTATACCTAAAAAAAATCTTTTAAAAACACATCTTGAACACTGAAAACATTAAAGATTACAAACATAAATGAAACAAGTCCTAAATAATTAACATGTCATATAAGTATGTTAATATCAGAAAAGACTTCATTAGAATAAATGTACTCAAAGGAGAAAACTTCCCATACCAGGAATCCTCCCTTAGGATGGGAAAAAAATAGAGTTAGTTGAGCTCCCAACATTCTGACTTTACAGGGAGCTGCATGAAGTACTGGTTTCTGTCTCACGTAATGGTGTCCACAAGAGTTTGAAAGCTGCTGAAAACAAGCATGCAATGTAGCACATTAGAGCTGCAGTTCTTCAGGCAGATTCCAGGGGGAGCAAGATATTACCAACCCTGAGAAGGTGAGGCAAGCTGATTAGGAAATTTGAAACAGTTAAAACACATGCAAGAGCCAAGATAGGACACATTCTCAGATAATGTTTGAGATTTCCTGAAATCTCTATTGGAGGTTAATGGTGAAGATCTTCCCCTGCACAAAGACAGCCTAAAAATAATAGAAAAGTATTGTCTTTTTCAAATTCCCAAATCTCAATAAAAGATCAAAGAACAGAAAAAACAACCCAATAAAAGAAACAAGATAAACCTACAGAAATGGACCCTAAGGAAATGTAGACATATGAGCTGCCTGACAAAAAATTTTAAATAACCATCATAAAACCCTCAGGGTGACAAACAAAGCATTATATGTCTAATTAAAATTTTAAAATGGTACATATGTAAGATAAAAATATCGACAAAGAAAAATTATTTTAAAAAAAGAACCAAAATGAAATTTAGACCTGAGAAATACAATAACTGATCAAATATTATTTGTACAAAATAATTTACTTTTAAAAATACTATAACATGTTTAAACACAGCTAAAGTGATTAAAGTAGTAAAAACAGATTTTATTCAGAAATTTCCCACAGTGGCAGCAGGTAGAGATTTTAATGGCTGGAGTCATTTTAGGAACAAGATCTTATATTGCTAGAAACTACGCTAGAGCTTGTTCAGGTCTCTTAGCACAGAAGTTTGGATAGAGTTATCATGTGCAAAGAGTTCTGTAATTTTCAAACTGAACTAAAAAATTCACTACAGAAATTCAACAGTAGACTTGATCAGAGGAAAGAATCAGCAAACCTAAAAAAAGACCATTTGAAATCACTAAAAGAAGCAAAAAGAAAAAAAAAAAAGATGAAGAAAAATAGTGTAAGAGACTTATGGGACATTATGAAGCTGACAAATATAGTCATTATATAAGTCCCAGATGGAGAAATAATAGAGAAATAAGAAGAAAGTTCATTTGAAGATATAAAGGCCAAAGGAGTCCCAATTTTGAGGAAAGACATTGTCATAAAAATGTAAGAAGCTCAGTGTAGTTTAATTAGAATAAAACTGATGATTCCCACATAAAGACATATTATAATCAGATTGTCAGACAGAGACTCTTGAAAGCAAGGTAAAAGTATTTCATTATAAGGGAGCTTCCAAAAGGTTAAATATGCTAACCCTCTCCTTTCTGGCTTTCAAGATTTCTCCTGAGATAATATATTCAAAGTGCTAAAAGAAAAGGAAACAGAAAAAAAAACAAAACAAAACAAACAAAAAAACAAAATGTACAAACAAGAATACTGTACTATAACCCTACTAACTGAAGAAAAATTAAAACTACTCCAGATAAATAAAACCTGAGGAAGTTCACTACAGTTAGACCTGTTCTACAAAGTTGTTGAAAAAATATATATGCATGGACAATAATAGTAACCTGTATTATTGCAATTTTGGTCATTTCTAATTCTTATATAACATGTATAGGACAAAAACATTGTGAAAAACTATAAATCTATGTTAATGGTTACATAATATGTAAGTTATAATTTGTTTCATTGATAACATAAAATATGGGGTGAAGTTGTAAAGGAGTACAGTTTCTCTGGGTAATTAAAGTTATTAGCTTAAAATAAAGTTATATTAGCATAAAATAGAATGTTATAACTTGAAAATCATTTTGTAATTGCAATGGTAACCACAAAGAATGTATTAACAAAATATACACAAAAGGAAATGATAATGCAATTAAAGCATGTCACAATAAAAATGAATGAAACACAAGGAAGGCAGTGTAAGAGGAAAGAGGGAACAAAAAAGTTGTAAAACATACAGAAAAAATTAACAAAATGGCAAGAGTCCTTCTCTATTAATAATTATATTACATGTAAATGGATGGATTATATTACATGTAGACAGATTAGCTGAATGGATTTAAAAAGAATATTCAACTATATGCTATCCATAATACATTCATGTTAGATCTGAGGACCCACAGAAGCTGAATGTAAAAAGATGAACATAGATAAGATACCCCTTCAAATGGTAGACAATGAAAGAACAGGGATGGGTATAACAATATCATAAAAATAAACTTCAAGTCAAAATCTGTTATAAGAGACAAAGAAGAACTTATGATGAAAGTGTCAATTCATCAAGAATATATAACAATTATAAATATGCAGCCAATGACAAAGCCTCCAAAATATAAAGCAAACGTTGATAGAGTTGAAGGAGAAATGGAAAGTATTCCAAAGTAGTAGACTTCAGTATCCTACTTTTAATAATGGATAGAACAAACAGACTGAAGATAAATAATGTAATAGAAAACTTTAACAAAAATATAGACCAATTAGATATAAGAGACATATGCAGAACACTAATCCCGCCCCCCCCCCCAAAAAAACCCCCACAACATACAAGATACATTATTCTCAAGAACACATGGGATTTTCTTATAACAGATCACAATTTAGGCCACAATGTTTTAATAGATTTTAAAAGATTGAAATAGTACTATCTTTTTCAGACATCAATAGTACAAGGAAAACAGGAAAATGAAACTAGACATCAATAGCACAAGGAAACTAAATATCAGTAGTATAAGGAATACAGGAAAATCCACAAATATATAAAGTTAAAGAACATCCTTTTTTTTTTTTTTTTTTTTTTTTTGATATTGAGTCTCACACTATTGCGCGGGCTGTAGTACAGTGGCACAATGTCAGCTTACGGCAATCTCTGCCTCCTGCAATCTCGGCCTCCTGGGTTTAAATGATTCTCCTGCCTCAGCCTCCTGAGTAGCTGGGTCTACAGTTGTGCACCACCACGCCCAGCTTTTTTTTTTTTTTTTTTTTCATTTTTTGTTGAGACTGGGTTTCACTATGATGGCCAGGGAGGTGTTTAAATCCTGAGATCATGTTATGGCCACCTCGGCTTGCCAAAGTGCTGGGTTGACAGGTGTGAGCCACCGTGCCTTTAAAA
>CAUYQU010047375.1:0-18105 GCA_963574635.1 Cheracebus regulus | reverse complement strand
TTCCTCTTTCTCTTTCATTTTTTCTTTCTTTTGCTGTTTCTTTCTTTCTCCTTTTCTCTCTTTTTCTAAAATCTCTTCCTCTTCCTTTCTCTCTTTCATTCTTTTTATTCTAAAAAAAAAAAAAAAAAAAAAAAAAAAAGTTTCCATGAACAAACCATGCAACTCTCATATCCATCTACATGCTCACAGCTAGGGCTCTAGAAAAACAGAACCATGAATCAGAAAATCTGGATTTAACCCCATATCTATTCACTCCTCGTGTGAACCTGAAGGTGCCACTTTGCCTCTGTGAACCTCAGATTCCATATCTGTAAAATGGAGATTTCTGCAGTACCTTCCTGTGAAGGTCATATGGGAATATAGACATTAAAGCACTTTGTAAGGAGTAGCTCCTTTATCAAGACCTTACAAAAATGCAGGTCTTATTGAGGCAGTCTTACACTTGTTATTTCATTTGATTCTAACAACAACCCTGTAAGGTATATAGAATTATTATTATTTTACAAATTGAGAGAAATTGGGGCTTAGAATGCTTGAGTATCTTGTTCAAGGCTACAAAGCTAGTATGAGAGCTGAGATTAGAACCTTCTGTGTTTAATTCCAAAGCTCCCCACAAAGTATCAGTCAGGGTTCTTGGTTGCAGGTGACAGAAACTGAGAATTCTAATAGGAGGAGAGTGGAGGTTTCAATACTGGCCAGAGGACTGAGGATCAGACTTGGAAAATTAGCTGGAACAAATCATGAGGAGAACAAGGGAGGAGGAAGTATATCCAATCTTCTTTTCACCATGACAGTTGAGAGGGCACTGTGACACCAGACACTGCTGTCATCTCAACAGTGTCACTGCAGTGGTCATGAACAAATCCTCCGTGTCATGTGGTCCAGATTCAAAGTGCCCAGAGAGCATCAGATTTGTAGAACTTGGAACATACAACCCCACCCTGTCCAAAAGGGAAGCGAGAGAGGTGTCCTCCCAATTCCTCTTCCACAGTAAGAAGGAGGGCACTGTGACATGCCAGGCAGGGCCCCTTCCAGTTTCTGAACACGCCCCCTTCCCCCCCACATCCACCCCCACACACTCACACACACAACCTTTCTTTTCTACCTCCTCAGAAGATGAAGTATTTTCTCTCTTGTTGAAAGCTAATCTTTTTTATCTCTTTTTGAAGCAGATATCTTCCCTCTTTTTTCATCTCTCCCCTAATTTTCACCCCTCTACTCTACTTGTCTTCAATCCATGAACAAAGGAGTTTAAGTCTCTCCAATAGATTCACACAATGAAGCTGCTGGGTTCCACTATAAACTCATAATCCCCAACCTCAAATGGGCCTCCGTCCTGCCCAGAAATCACACCGCGTTTCTCTCATCACCTCCGTCTTCCACGTGCCAGAACAGCTGCTTCACATCTCCCTTCCCGTCAGCTCCCTGAAGCATGTGAGTTCTGTTGCCCTCCAGGATGGAGAGGAAAACCTATCTTCCCTCTCTCCGAAATGAACGGTAAATGACTTCACAGCCTCAACTGGGAGTGGAAGCAAAGTGGAATGTGGGCTCTGGGGCACAGTAGAGGAGACCAGAGCAAGGAAGGAGGCAGATTTGCCTAAGACCCTCCTAAGGGGCTTCCAGATGGGCTGAGACATGACCCAGCTGAGAAGGTAAAGAAATGTTTTGCAGTCCTTTCTGGTAATGGTCTGAACCTACATCTAGGTCTTGGGGGAAAAGCCTGAGTTACGTAAGAATGCAGTTTCTTTAAAGGATGTATCATCACATGTCAGATGAAGAAAGGAGGACACATTCAGAAGGTGGTGTTGGAATAATTCGTTTAAAATTCAGAGAAATAAAAACTGTTTAGGTTCTTACCTGAATAATACCAAAGTAAGCTCACGATACTTTAAAAATATACACATAACAAGAACAAAAATTAATAAACTAAACTATAATTCAAAAAATAAACTATAAGTTGAAGGAAAGTTGACAAACTTTAGGGCATACTTAACTACATTTAAAAAAATTTAACTCCTATGTGTAAAAATATAACAAGAGCTGGGCATAGTGGCATGTGCCTGTAATCCCAGCTACTTGGAAGGCTGAGGGAGGAGGATTGCTTGAGCCCAGGAGTTCAAGGCCAGCTTGGGGAACAGCAAGGGACACTGCAACCTCTGCCTCCTGGGTTCAAGTGATTCTACTGCCTCAGACTCCCGAGTAGCTGGGATTACAGGCATGTGCCACTACACCTGGCTAATTTCTGAAATTTTAGTAGAGACAGGGTTTCGCCATGTTGGTCATGCTGGTCTCCAACTCTTGACCTCAGGTGATGTGCCCACCTTGGCCTCCCAAAATGCTGGGATTACAGGTGTGAGCCACTGCACCTGGCCACTTTTTTAAATGTAAAAACAACAAAAACAAAAAAAGAAATACACATGTGCCCACAAAAGTTTGCAGTGAAGGAGAGGCAAAACGTTACCCCTACCTTCTTAGGGTTTTTCAGCGGAGCCTAAGAATTAAATTAACATAAAACAAATCATCAGGAGAAAAGCTTACAAATTTATTTAATATGAGTTTTACGTGGCACGGGAACCCTTGTAAGGAAATGAGGACCCAAAAATGAGGTTAGCATTGAACACTTACATACTGAATTGGACAAAGAAGAGTAAAATATGAAAAGGTGACAAGACAAATGGGCTTGAGCTAGGGGAGTTCACTGGATGGAGAAGGAGCTAGGAAGAAGTGTGTTAGTTTAATAAGGTTTGTTTCCACAGATATCTTTCAGCCTCAACTTCCTGCCCCTCATGATGAGAATGATACTTTCCTTCTGTTTAAGGGATGGCATCTTTCACATGGGAATTTCATCTCCTGCTTGTAAGAAGAAGAAAGAAGGTCAGAGTGATCTTCTTGCACCTGCTGTTTTTTTTTTTTTAAGTGCCCTTGACTCTAAATAGTCAATATGCAGAGTAGCATATTTTTGGTAGCATGTTCTGAACTCCTTCTGCAGCAGATATAGTCAAACGGTTAGTGTATTTTTTTTTTGAGAGAGTCTTACTCTGTCACCCAGGGTGGAGTGCAGTGGCATGATCTCAGCTCACCACAACCTCCACCTCCCAGGTTCGCCTGCCTCGGCCTCCCCAGTAGCTGGGATTACAGGCTGGCACCACCAAGCCCAGCTAATTTTTTGTATTTTTAGTAGAGGCAAGGTTTTGCCATGTTGCCCAGGCTGGTCTTGAACTCCTGAGCTCAGGTGATCCACCCATCTTGGCCTCCCAAAGTGCTGGGATTACAGACATGAGCCACTGCGCCTGGCCGGTTAGTGTATTTTTATACAAATTGCCATGTAAGTTGATATGAAAAATGCTGAGAGCAAAATAGTTTTGTTGGCAAAGAACACTGTTTCAGGCTGAATTAGGTCTCCCAGCTAATTCATTTGTTGAAATCCTAACCCCCAGTACCTCAGAAGGTGACTGTATTTTGAGATATGGTCTTTAAAGAGATAACTGAAGTTAAAAAACATCATGAAAGTTGACTTCAACACCAGTCATGTTGACTAATCCAACATGACTGATGTCCCTAAAAGAAGAGAGGAGGAAACACACACACACACACACACACACACACACACACACACACACACAAGGAAGACTGTGTGAAAGTACAGGGAGAAGACGGCCAATTACAAGCCAAGGAGAAGAAGTCACACCTGCCTGACATCATGGATTTCTAACCTCCAGAACTGTGAAGATTTTCTGTTGGTTAAGCTACTCAGTCTGTGACACTTTGTTATGGCAGTCCTAGCAAAGTAATGCAGATATAAATGGTATTTTACAGACAAGAATATAATTAATAAATAAAAGTATGTATTCAACAAGCCAGAAGGGAAATCTTCACAAATGTGATGACATTTGAGCTTGATCCTGAAAAATAAAGAGCTGTTGACGTCCAGTCCGCCTGTAATAATTATTCTGTGTTGGTTTGCTTGTTTTTAAAGAAAACACAGCCAGGCACGGTGGCTCATGACTGTAATCCCAGCACTTTGGGAGGCCGAGGCTGGTGGATTACGAGGTCAGGAGTTCAAGACTAGCCTGGCCAACATGGTGAAAACCTATCTCTACTAAAAATACAAAAACTTAGCTGGGCGTGGTGGTGGGCACCTGTAATCCCACCTACTTGGGAGGCTGAGGCAGGAGAATTGCTTGAACCTGGGAGGCAGAGGTTGCAGTGAGCCGAGATTGCACCATTGCACTCCATCCTGGGTGACAGGGTGAGACTCCATCTCAAAAAAAAAAAAGAAAGAAAGAAAGAAAGAAAAATAGAAAGAAAGCACTTCACATTTTGCCAAAAATAAGTACATTTGAAACACCAAACTTAATTTTGTAATTTTGTATCCACAAAATAAGCCTAGGCAACAAATTCATTTCAGACTTGTTCCAACAGGAATGTGTGTCAGATACAATCTAAAAGTCATCTGCATTGCTTTGATAGGGTTTTGTGGTGAGCTAATCTTAGGGCAACAGATGACAAATAGATTGGATGCTTTGAATGACCATTCACTGTTGCTGTGGTATTTTTGCCATGGTCAGCACTGGGTTTGCATCTGCCCTGTGGGGTGGTCATGGTTCACGGCCACACAGCTGCCATCCTAACTCCCTTCTAGTGTGCCCTCATGAGCTGCAGAGTTGCGAAAACCAAAACCCACACTTTGCTTCCCAGGCTTCCTGCAGCTAGGTTCTAGACATGAAACAAATTAAGCAATTAGCCACATGCACAGCTCTGCTCCTGCTGACCACCTGTATCACCTGGGGATGCTTGATTTTGCCTTAACCTCAGTTTCCATGTCTGTAAAATGGGGATAATAACAGTATCTACCTCATCGGGTTGGTTTGTTTGTTTGGACAGAGTCTTACTCTGTTACCTAGGCTAGAGTGCAGTGGTGCGATCTTGGCTCACTGCAACCTCTGCCTCCCAGGTTCAAGCAATTCTCCTGCCTCAGCCTCCCGAGTAGCTGGGACTACAGGTGTACATCAACACACCCGGCTATTTTTTTCATATTTTTAGTAGAGATGGGTTTCACCATGTTGGTCAGGCTGATCTCGAACTCCTGACCTCAAATGATTCACCCACCTCGGTCTCCCAAAGTGCTGGGATTACAGGTGTGAGCCACCACGCGCAGCCTTCATCAGGTTTTTATGAGAACTGAGTGAGTTAAGCATACAAATTGCTTGCCCTGGTACATAGTTAATATCAATAAATGTTAGCTCTATTATAATTGTTATTGTCATTGTTTTGAGGGTGGGAGTAAGGCAGAGGCCCTCTTTCCTGCTCAGCTGTATTCCTCTGGCAAGCACCGCTCTCAGTCCCCAGGGATTTTCTACAGCAGGGTTCCAGCATCCACCAATAGCTTCATGGGTGTCCGGAGGCAGCTGCCCTGGATCAAGGTTGTGGAGGTGTGTCCTTGAAGTCAACATGCCCTCTTCTGCCTCTAATTCCCTGTGGGGCCAATTCTGCATTTTGCTCCTGAGAATCATCTCAGAGGCCCAGCCTAGAGCCCTTTCTCCTAGCCCCTTCAACAATTTTATAAGTGCTTAATTACCTTTTTAAAAAATTCCTTTCTGCTTAAAACACATGGAGTGGTATCTATTTGCTATAACTGAATCTTGAATGATCAACCCATGTGTGCGTCTTTCTCAATCTCTCTTTGCCCCATTTCTAGTTACGAAGATACACAGAAAGATTAGTTCAGGAAAAGGATTCTGCGTACCAGATACAGGAACCACAGAGCTGTGCCAGTGTTGGCAATGAGCAGGCTGGAACACAGGTCTCCTTTCTGCTTTTTTGTTAGTGCTTTTTTGTTAGCTCAGAATTGAAAGAAGGCAGCCTGTCCAGATCAGATAGCTGTTCCTGTGATCAATCCCATCTCCCCATAGAGCCAACTTCAGAGAAATGGGAGGAAAGGAATGTACATTTAATTTACTGACTTAGTTCAGGATGCTGTAACAAAGTACAAAGTACCATCCACTGGGAGGCTTATAGACAATAGTTGTTGCTCACAGCTCTGGAGGTTGGAAGTCTAATATCTAGGTGCCGGCAGAGTCAATGTCTGGTGAATGGATGAATAGATGACCCTTCTCATTATGTCCTCACATGGTGGAAGGAGTAAGAGAGCTCTCTGGGTCCCTTTTACAAGGGCACTCAGCCCATTTATGGGGCTCTGCCCCCGTGACCTAATCATTTTCCAATGTCCCTACCTCCTAATATGGTCACCTTGGGCATTGGGTTTCATCATATGATTTTTAGTGGGGCACAAACATTCTGTTTATGGCACTGACATTCTCTTTGTGTTGGACACCTTCTCTAGAGGCCAGAGACCATTCTTAGTCATTTTATATCCCCACTATTCACACAATCTATTATATGCTCATTAAATGCCTGTTAAAAGGTCCAAACTGAACTGTTGAGCAGAGTCTATTATGTTATAGAATTCATGGATCTCCACAGGAAGGTAAAAGTCTCTGAGAATATAAAGGGAAAATTGCAATGTGGCTATTTCTATATAGGTTCAGTTTTGTGTTTTTATTTTTATTGTTTTTATTTGGTCAAACACCTTATTTGCTTTGAGCTGGGAAAGGAAATCCTAATCTGATAAAACTTAATGAAACTGGTCCTTAATCCTTATTGCACTATTTTTCTTCTTAAAAAAGTTAATTTTTTAAAGATTCAGATTCTGTGACTAATATTTAGTAAATTGCCTTTACTTCTTAGTCAGAGTTCTTTGGGTTACAAGTAAGAGAAACCCAAGCGACGTAACCTAGGATGAAACAGGACTTTATTATAAAACGCAGGGTAATTCATAGATCCCAAGGACAGGATACACACTCAGGTTCACAAGGGACTGGCACCAGGAACCAGAAATCTGCCAGAAACCAGCTGCTTTGTCTGTCCCAGGCTTCTAGGCCGTGATCTACCTTTGCTTGTCTAGGCCTAGCTGCTTCCTTTTCTCTCTCTGCAGATGGTCTCCTTGGCCTCTACAGATAGGTGAAGTGAGGGATGATGACCAGACCAAAATAGTAGCCTCAGAAACCCATTTACAGGGCCTTGCATTTGCATAGTGATAGGTAATCTCCTGGGTCTGTAAGTCTCAATTTCCCAGAAAACAGTGACCAAGCTTAAATTAGATTTCCATTCTTGGTCCGTCAGTTATAACCAAGAAACAGTGACTATCACATAGTACAAATGCACAGAATCAACCACACAGAAATCAACTCTGTGGACGGGTGGGAGGAGCAGTTCTTGGAGGCAGGAAGTGAAGACAAACATACCAGAGCATGTGGGTGACAATATCCCAGAGAACAAAGACTTTGTAACTTTAATGTGAAATTACTGTAACTGTTAAACTGCATATAGGAATATCATGACCTTCACATTTATGAAGTGGTGCTCTTTGCATATGAATATGTACACTTCGCCCACCACAGCAACCAATCAGCTGATCTAATTCAATCAACTGCAGATTAAAACTTCAGAAAAAGGCCGGGCAAGGTGGCTCATGCCTGTAATCCCAGCACTTTGGGAGGCCAAGGCAGGTAGATCATTTGAGGTCAGAAGTTCAAGACCAGCCTGGCCAACATGGTGAAAACTCATCTCTACTAAAAATACAAAAATTAGCTGGCTGTAGTGGCATGCTCCTGTAATCCTAGCTATGGGGAAGGCTGAGGCACGAGAATCACTTGAACCCAGGAGGCAGAGGTTACAGTGAGCCAGGATCATGCCACTGCACTCCAGCCTGGCAACAAAGCAAGACTTCATCTCAAAAAAAAAAAAAAAATTAGAAAAAATTCAAAATAACAATACACCAGAAAAAAAAATACAAATAAAAATATAGTCTAACAACTACTTACATAGCATTCAGATTGTATTAGGTATTATCTTTTTCCTTTCTTTCTTTTAAATTTTTTTATTTTTGAGACAGGGTCTGTCTCAATCACCCAGTCCGGAGTGCAGTGGTACAATCATGGCTCATGGTAGCCTCAAACTCCTGGGCTTAAGGGCTCCTCCAACCTCAGCCACCTAAGAAGCTAGGACTACAGTCTCAAGCCACCATGCACAGCTAATTTTTAAAATTTTTTGTAGATACAGGATCTGGCTTTGTTGCCCGGGTTGGTCTTGAAATCCTTGTCTGAAGTGATCCTCCTGCCTTGGCCTCCCAAAGTGCTAGGATTACAGGCATGAGCCATGGTGCCTGGCCTGTATTAGGCATTATAAGTAATTTAGCCCTGGAACCAGTCCCCCATGGATACTGTATTAGTCAGGGTTTTCTAGAGGGACAGAACTAATAGGATATACATATATATAGGAATTTATATATATCAAGGGGAATATGTACATATATATATAAAGGGGAATATATATATGCATATATATATTCTTTATAAATTCCCAAATATATATGGGAATTCTTAATAAATTCCCATATATATAGGAATTTATTAAGAATTCCTACATATGTGTGTGTGTGTGTGTGTGTGTGTATATATATATGTATATATATATATATATATATATGGGAATTTATTAAGACTTAACTCACATGATCACAAGGTCTCACAATAGGCCATCTGCAAGCTGAGGAGCAAGGAGAGCCAGTCTGAGTCCACAAGCTGAAAAACTTGAAGTCCAGTGTTCGAGGGCAGGAAGCATCCAGCATGAGAGAAAGATGTAGGCTGGGAGACTAAGCCAGTCTCTCGTCTTTTCAGATTTTTCTACCTGCTTTATACTCTAGCCATGCTGGTAACTGATTAGATGTTGCCCACCCAGATTAAAGGTGGGTCTGCCTTTCCCAGCCCACTGACTCAAATTTCCTTTGGCAACACCTCACAGACACACCCAGGATCAATACTTTGCATCCTTCAATCCAATCAAGTTGACACTCAGTATTAACCATCACAGATACCGAGGGAACAACTGTATTCTCATGTAGCAACTTAAAAGAGCCCACATTAGCTCAGTGGCTTTAGTGTTTCCCTTATGCAAGCAAGATGATATGGCTACTCTGAGAATAGTTATCAAAGTAACTAGAAAGTTAACTAATGAGATAAATAAAAATAGAACTCTAGATGTTGCTTGGTGGCTAAATCATGCTCAGGATGCAAATTAGGCCATTTGAGAGGGGCATCCATTTATTTCCACTAGGGTACCATTTAAGAAATTATTATTCTGGTAAATGAGGGTAAATAGGACCCTAGTGACTGAAAAATTGGAGGTTGTTTCCAAAAGCACTAATTTGTACCCAGGGAGTACAAAGAAGAATCTGGGTGGAATAAATAGCTGGATAAATAATGCAAAAGCAGAAGTGGAAGCCATATTTGAAAGATCAGGTACTGTTGGTAAGTTTTAAAGTGTGTTTTACAGAAAGATGAAAATAGCAAATTGATTGACACAGTGCTTTGACATTTGGGTGTCAGTATCTAGGGCACGTACCGTATGAATTCACAGATAAATTCACAGCTCAAGCTAAGTTTGGGTTTGGGACTGAGACCAAAAATGGCAATATGAGCTTTAGGCAAGCGGAGCAGGCTCCTATTCTCACATGGTTCCTGGTATCCATGCTTCTGCAGCCCGCCCTCCTGACTGCTTGTCTAAAGCAGACCCCTCTTCTGTGGCATATATATTGTTAGTGCAAGGGGTTTTTGTTGTTTTCTTTTTCCCTATGTCTGCATGGGTAATTTTCTGTATACAGAAAGTTATTTTTATTTAAAAATTAACATTCAAATTGTTCAAAATCTAATTATTTCTTTAGCTTTCAAGAAGTCACAGTGTTTTTCCTTTTCTGTTTTTAGATGGGGCCTCACTCTGTCACCCAGGCTGTAGTGCAGTGGTGCCATCATAGATCACTGCAGTCTTGACCTCAGTCTCCCAAGTAGCTGAGACCACAGGCATGCACCACTATGCCCAACTAATTACTTATTTTTTTAATTTTTGTATAGAGTCTTCCTATGTTGCCCAGGCTGATCTTGAACCCCTGGACTTAAGCAGTCCTTTTGCCTTGGCCTCTGGAAGTGCTAGGACTACAGGCATGAGCCATTGCACTCAGTCAGAAGTCACAGTTTTTAAAACACATGATAGTCTTTAAAAATCTAGACAATTTCAACACTTACTTTAAAGAAAAAGTGTTAATTTGAGTAAATTTCCTTAAATAGTTCCAACTGTATTTATACATTTAACATATTTGATTTTCCTTTCAAATACTGCTTTAAAAAAACTTTCCCATTTTCTTAGATAAGTTAATATCTAATAAATTAAACTAATAACATTTCAACTTAAAATCATGAGCTAAATCAATTGCTCAATTACACACTTGATTGAGAATTACAAAGCTAAAGTATTATTCTAATAGGCCAAATTCTTTTAAGATATGCACAGTTTCTTTAACCCCAAAATATTCATGGATAGGTGTAATTTCTCCTAAACATTCCTATACTTAATGCCTTCTGAGGCTGAAAGATGCTTACTCACCAAGGAAAAGATTATGTCATTCCACATTCTTTGCAGAACAACCAGAGGTTTTAGCCAGGTTGAAGGCCCTTTTGTAACTTCTATACTTTTTTATGCCATAACTTAAAAAGGACATGGTCACTTACAGGGCTGACTTATTCATTATGCAGATGGGCCTAGTGTCTAGAGCCTGTGATACTTACAAATGCCCACAATTTTAATTTCCATTTTTTCTAAAACAGGACAAAAATAATAAAATAATAATGCACATATAACATTGAATCCAGATGGATTATGTTTATTTGTATACAAAAGCAGTGGTAAAATAAAATTTCTAATTCATTTTCCCACAAAGGCAAAAGTGCCCAGGGTCCATGAGAGTTATAATGTGCCCCTGGTCACTTAGCCAACATTCCTGAGTGTGAGTCCTATCACGAACTAATTCTTAAATCAACTTAAAAGACTCAGACACTCCACCTAGACTGACCCATCCTGCCAATGCACTTTGCATTTCTTTGGCTCTATAGATATTTATGTATCTGAATTCACAGAATTCTGCCCTTATATATGTTAAAATGCTATCCAATTAGCAAAAAATTCAATAGTCATTTCATAAAGGAACCTATTGAAATGGCAAATAAGCAGTAAAGAACATTATTGGTCATCAGAGAAATAAAAATTAAAACTACAATGAGAAAGGACTACACACCCACCAGAATGGCTAAAATTTTTTAAGCTGGTAACACAAAGTGTTGGTCTAATGGAACCATGAGAGTGCTCACACATTGTTCATGGGAGTATAAAATGATGCAACCACTTTGGAAAAACTTTTGGCAGTTTCATGTCACTCCTATGACCCAGAAGTTTAATTCTTGGTTATTTACCCTTGAGAAATGAAAACAGCTCTACAAAAAGAGTGAGATAAGAATGTTTTTAGCTGCTTTATTCATAATAACCAAAACTTGGCGACAACCTCAAATGCCCATCAGTAGGAAAATAGATAAACAAGCTACGATATATTCATGCAATGGAAACTACTTAGAAAAAAAATGAATAAACTCAGATACATACAATAGCCTGAATTAATTTCAAAAACATTGTGCTGAGTAAAAAGAACACAAGGGGTATGTAACCTGTGATTCTTCTTCCTCTTTGAGTTCTAGAGCAAGCTAAACTCATTTACAATGGACAAAGTCAGAAGAGTGCTCGCCTTTGGGTATGGGGGCGGGGATTTACTGAGAAAGGGCTTGAAGGGACTTTCTGGCGTGACAGAGGTTTGGGTTTATGAATTTGTCAAAACTTATCCAATGTTACACTCAAGAATTGTGCATTTTACTGTAGGTAAATTTTACCTAAAAGCAAAAAAGAACCATGAACAAATGTTGAACTCTAGTTAATAATGTGAATGCTGAAGACCTTGTTTTCCTTTCTTAAGCGATAGGGTCTTACTCTGTCACCCATGCTGGAGTGCAGTAGTGCAATCATAGCTCACTCTAACCTTAAACTCCTAGGCTCAAGCAATACACTCCCAAAGCACTGAGATTACAGACAGACGGAGCAAGAACTCTCTCTTAAGAGCCTGTAGGCCTCCAAACTTGGAACTAAAGGAAAATCCTGAGTTCCTTCAAAGAAAATTCCAGGTACCTAGCAAGCCCTGAGAAGTAAATAATGAACTTGACAAGCAAAAGGTTAACAGTTACAGTCAGATATCTGGTTCCTCTATAGAAACTAAAGCTAACAACTTTTTTTTTTTTTGAGATAGGGTCTCATGCTGTTGCCCAGGCTGGAGTGCAGTGGCACAGTCTCAGCTCACTGCAACCTCCGCCTCCCAGGTTCAAGTGATTCTCCTGCCTCAGCCTTCTGAATAGATGGGATTACAGGTGTGTGCCACCAGGCCTGGCTGGTTTTTGCATTTTTAGTAGAGATGGGGTTTTGCCATGTTGCCTAGGCTGGTCTCGAACTCCTGACCTCAGGCAATCTGTCCACCTCAGTCTCCCAAAGTGCTGGGATTACAGGTGTGAGCCACTGGGCCTGGCTCTAAATATAATATCTTAATATACATCCCTGAGTTGTTTTTCAGAAACTTGGAACTCCACTGAATGGATACACTGGCACATCGAGCTCAGATAAGCAGGAACTGAAGACTGAACTCTGAGCACCGTTCTTTGTTCTTAATTTCTTCCTGAGGGGCTTGGAGGGAGTTGCACCCATAAGCCAGAGCGAACATTCTTTTCTATTGATCTCAAATTTTTAAACAAATCGTTCCTTCCGGCCAGAGGCAGTGGCTCATGTCTGTAATCCCAGAACTTTGGGAGGCTGAGGAGGGAGGATTACCTGAGCTCAGGAATTCAAGACCAGCTTGGGCAACATGGCAAAACCCCATCTCTACCAAAAAAATACAAAAATTAGCTGGGCGTGGTGGTGCATGCCTATAATCCCAGCTACTCGGGAGGCTGAGGCAGGAGAATTGCTTGAACCCAGGAGGTGGCGGCTGTAGTGAGCCGAGATCGTGCCACTGCACTCCAGCCTGGGCGACACAGCGAGACTCTGTCTGCCACCCCCACCCTGCTCCGCAAAAAAGTTTCCCTTCCTTAACCAATTACAAATCAGAAAATCTTTTACTCTACCTCTGACCTCTAAGCCCCATCCACCCTTCAAGATACCCCACCCTTTTATGTCAAAACCAATGTGCAACCTTCTTGTCTTGAGCACAATTTTGTCTATAAGTTCTGCTTTCTTGAGGCTTACCCTGCCTTTAGAAACCCTTACCTTCAAGCCATCCAGGAGGTCAGGAGTTAAGCATTAGCTGCCTGATCCTCCTTGAAAATAAGTGTCTTCCTTACTTTTTTAAAACTTTATTTTTTAAATACAGAGATGGGGGTCTTGCTGTGTTGTCCAGGCTGGTCTCAAATTCCTGGCCTCAAGTGATTCTCCCACCTCAGCCTCCCAAAATGTTGGGATTACAGGCATGAGCCACCATACCTGCCCCACACCTTCCTTCCTACTACTGTGAAGGCTCGGTGTGGATATCTGGTTTTACTGGGAAAGTGAACCCTGGTTTGGCTCTCTTTTTTTCACCCTTTTTTAAGATAGGGTCCCATTCTCTCACCCAGGCTGGAGTGCAGTGGCTCACTGCAGCCTCAGCCTCCTGGGCTCAAGTGATCCTCCCACTTCAGCCTCGCAAGTATCCGGGACTACAATCACATGTCATCATGCCCAGCTTTTTTTTTTTTTTTTTTTGGTAGAGACAGGGTCTTGCTACATTGCCCAGGCTTGTCTCAAACTCCTGAGCTCAAATGATCCTACTGCCTTGGCCTCCCAAAGTGTTGTGATTACAGGTGCAAACCACCACACCTGCCCCCAGTTCGGTTCTGTAACAACAGGCATGAGACACTGCACCTGGCCTGAACGTTGTGGTCTTCAAGAGTAAAGTATACTAATCTACAGCTTAGACATATTGAAATATTTCAAAAAATAAGATAGTTGACAAAGAATTTAAATAGACACTTCTCCAAAGAAGAATGGCCAATAAGCACACGAAAAGATCATTTGTCATTAGCAAACTGTACATCAAAACCACAATTTGATAAAAGTTCAGAACAAAATGCACCAAAACATTCTACTTTCGCATATTGATTATTTTGAACTAAAAGCACTTGAAAAACAACAGATGTAGAAATTCTCTGATCTCCCCTTTTTTACCAAATGGCAGGTCATAAAGTTTCCTATGAGAAAGGTGCCCTCCTTGTACCAGGAAGAAAATAATATTATTATCACCAGAAACTAAGAGTGACCCTGAAGAGGATCTGTACAAATCTGAACATAGTAAAATAGCTTTTATCTTCCACTAGTTTACTCATGTTTCCTAGTGTCTATTCCACAATTTACTGCCCCAGCCTGAGCCCCTTTGTCCTGTTACATCCCCACTAATTTAGTATTCTTTGTGGACAAAGTCATATAAGCTTTAGGGCCCAGAGGTTTCTTTGGGTCTTCATTATCCTTGTGAAAACTCCCATATACGTGTGAACATATTAAATGAACTTACATGCTTTTCTCTCCTTTTTATCTATCTTATATCAGTTTAATTATTAGGACAGAGAACCTAAGTGGATAGAAGAAAATTTTTCCTTCCCTACAATGGCTATAATAAAAAAGACACACAATAATAAGCATTGGTGAGGATGTGGAGAAAATAAAACCCTCATATATTGCTGATGGGAATGCAATATGGTATAGTCACTGCAGAAAACAGGTTGGTAGTTCTTCAAAATGTTAAACATAGAGTTATCATATGACTCAGCAATTCCTCTCTAGGTATATATCCAAAAGAATTGAAAATCTTGTACATGAATGTTCATAGGAGTATTAAACATAATAATCAAAGAGCAGAAGCAGCACAAATGTCCATCTACTGATAAATTGACAAATACAAGTGGTAGAGCCTCAAAAAGGAAAAAAGTACTGGTTTATGCTGTAACACAGAAGAACCTTGAAAACATGTGGAAAGTGAAAGCAGCCAGACACAAAAGGCTACAGTGTTGTATGCAATGCCCAGCATAGGCAAATCCATAAACACAGAAGGTAGATAGCAAGTAAGAGTTACTGCTAATGGATATGGAGTTTCTCTTTGGAGTGATGAGACTGTTCTGGAATTAGATAGTACCAATGGTTGCACAACCTTGTGAATATACTAAAACCCCTGCATTGTACACTTTTAAATTGACCTTTAAAAGGGCGAATTTATGATATGAGAATTGTATCTCAAAAAAAATAAGTTAGATTATGAATAGAGAGAGGCATGATTGAATGGATAGACACAGAGTTAATTGTAGAATCTAGGTGGTGGTTATAAACTTTTACATGTGTTTACAATTTTTATTATAATAAGATGATAGATATGATAGAAAAATTAAAATGCTTCCCTGTTCCATGGGTTGTGTCTGAATTCTGGGGCACTTGCACAGTGCTGAGGTGTGATGCATGTCAGGAGTGAGGCCAGGAGCAGGCAGATGACAGGAGGAACTGATCTTCCACTCACCTGTCCACCCAGGTATCACCTGGAACATCTATTGGTCCATCTGCCCCCGGGTCATCTGCAAGTCCTTTCTGTCAATTGCAGCTTCATCACTATTTTACCATATTTAATGCAAAATGTTCACTGTATCTAAAATTCATTTACTTTATCACAGAAAATTTCAACATTTTCTTTTTTATGGTTTGACTCTGGGATCAGCATTACCTTTCTCACGAAAGAAAGGAATTGCTGTGAGATTCTTTTAATAAGTACAACTGTTAAATTTTTTTAAATCGTTGATTACCTGCTTGCATGAGCAAAGTTTTTATTAGGAACTTGAAGAGATTGTTGAAAGTTATTAGTCAAGATGGTGGACAGACATTTCGAATACACTGGATATTAAAAAGTTATGTTCTAGACAGATGAGGTGGCTCACATTTGTAATCCCAATACTTTGAAAGGCCAAGCCAGGAGGATTATTTGAGCCCAGGAGTTGGAGACCAGCTTGGGCAACATAGCAAGATCCTAACTATATAAAAAAATTTTAAACTTAGCAGGGCATGATGGGTGTGCACCTGTCGTCCCAGTCACTCAGGAGACTGAGGCAGAAGGTTTGATTGAGCCCAGGAGGTTGAGGCTGCAGTGAGACATAATTGTACCACTGCACTCCAGCCTGGGTGACACAGCAAGACCTTGTCTCAAAAATTAAAAAAATATATATGTCCATGAACTCAAGCTTTTATTAAGAAAATGGACGAAACAGTATTTGGAGGTTGTATGCAAATAAAATATTTTGTAAACATCTGGTCTGTATTTTATATTTATCATAATTATATAACATACGAAATGTAATATCTTCTACACCCAGGGTGTATGGATTCCCTCTAAAGCACTAGCTTTCCCAGAGTGCTCTACAATGCTGTAATTTTCTGTGTGTGTCAAGGTGTGCAGAAGCTTAGGAAACTGCATCATGCTGAGAACTCTGATGCACCTCACAGAATCTTAGCAGATTTAGGTTTAGGCTTTTGAAAATAAAAGCTTGTTCTCTCTCACT
This sequence comes from Cheracebus regulus, assembly GCA_963574635.1. Lineage (NCBI taxonomy): Eukaryota > Metazoa > Chordata > Mammalia > Primates > Pitheciidae > Cheracebus > Cheracebus regulus. Next base: position 1,561 of record CAUYQU010047375.1, on the reverse strand, counting down.
TTTTTTTCTGCCATGTCACATCCCACCTTTGAAACAATGAGCCAAGCTTGCAACTTGTTCAAAAAAGAAGACTAGAAAGAAAAAAACAATATAGAGTAATGTCTCTAAAACAATTCTTCATGTGGTCCACAGACCCCCAAAGAGTCCTGGAGACCCCTGCAAGAGGTCTGTGAGGTCAAAACTCTTTCCATAATAATATTAAGATGTTATTTGCACCTTTCACTCTCATTCTCTCCTAAGCATATAGTGCAATTTTCCAGACATTACATGATGTGATGTAATAAATTTACTGTTGACGTAATAAATTTACTGTTGATGTAATAAATTTATTGTGATGTAATAAATTTACTGTTGACGTTCATGTGAGAATCCAGCCGCCTTAGTGAGACACTAAAGGTCTGCAGATATGTAAAACAATACCACGTTTCTCGCTGATTTTCTTGTTTTAAAAGTATCGTTATTTTTAATAAAAATATGCTTTTTATATTGATATGAAATGTGTTTATGGCCAGGTGCAGTGGCTCATGCTTGTAATCCCACCTACTTTGGAAGGGCAGAGCAGGAGAATCACTTGAGACCAGGAGTTTGAGACCAGCCTTGACAACATAGCAAGATCCCCATTTCTACAAAAAATGTTTTTTAAAAATTAGCCAGGAGGAACAGAAATCCAAACACCACATACTCTCACTCATAAGTGGGAGTTGAACAATGGTGATACATGGACACAGGGAGGGGAACATCACACATGGGGACCTGTCGGGTGATCGGGGCAAGCGGAGGGAGTGCATTAGGACAAATACCTAATGCATGCAGAGCTTAAAACCTAGATGATGGGTTGAAAGGTGCAGCAAACCACCATGGCACATGTATACCTGTGTGTAACAAAACTGCACGTTCTGTACATGTATCCCAGAACTAAAGTAAAATAATAAATAAATTATCCAAGTGTGATGGTACTTGACAGTAGTCCTAGCTCCTTGGAAGGCTTAGGTAAGAGGATTGCCTGAGCCCAAGAATTTGAGGTTACAGTAAGCCATGACCATGTCACTGAACTTCAGCCTGGGTAACTGAAGAAGATTCTGTCTCGAAAAGAAAAAAAGTGGGAGAGAGATCCAAGATGGCCTATTAGCAACAGCTCAGGAATGTAGCTCCCAGTGAAAGTGCAGAGAACGAGTGGACGCCGCACTTTCCGACGAATTTTTGTTGCCCACAGACCGGGAGATTCCCGGCAGAGGAGCCACACAGGTCGCCAGCGCGACTCTTCTGGCCGGCGCGGCTGTTTTGCCGGCGCTCCATCGCGGCGCTTCCCGGTGCGGAGTGTACGGGACGGACGGGCTCGGCTGGTCTCATCCCCCACAAGGAAAACAGCAATTGGAAGCGCTACAGACTGAGAGTTTCACAGCAAGCACAGCGAACCCGGGAAGGTCCGGCTCTATGGAGAAGGGGCGTCCGCCAAAGGAAAACTAAGAAACAGAAAAACTTCATCACCGGGCGGAGAGAGATCCAAGATGGCCGCGTAGCAGCAGCTCAGGATTGTAGCTCCCAGTGAAAGCGCAGAGAG
>CAUYQU010047370.1:0-14536 GCA_963574635.1 Cheracebus regulus | reverse complement strand
CTACCCCCTCCACTCATCCCTCCACTACTCCCTCCACTCATCCCTCCGCTACCCCCTCCACTCATCCCTCCGCTACCCCCTCCATTCACCCTCTAATATCCCCTGCCTTCATCCCTCCACTGCTCCTGGCTGCTGGCTCTGGAGCAGTGCTCTGTGTCCCATGGCACAGAGTCGGACAATGATGAAGAGGCAGAAGAACAATCAAGTGTAATTTCCGAGTGTACTGTCATAACCCTGAGGTCAGGGCAGATCCCATCTCTGTCCAGGTCCTGGTCTTTGCCATCCAGCACCCTCACACACCCACAGTGCTGCAGCATCCATGGTGGACAAGATGAGGAGGAGGACTGAGGGGTCATGTCCTTCCTGCTTCAGTGGGAAGCCTTTCTCCGCAGTTCATCAGGGAAAATGAAATTTTTTGCACACCTACATATCAGCTCTCCAGCGTGACAAGACCACCTGCCTCGAAGTCTTTCCTCCTTGTTCCTTCCAACAGAACCAGGGGCTTTCAGCCATCTGTGGTGATCTCTTGATCTCCGGGAAGGGGCCAGGTCCAGGGCTGAGCAAGGGCACATGACCATTTGGGGCCAGGGAGATCTGAGAGGAAGTGTGCTGTTGCAGGGGAGAGTGTGCGGGGAAAGGGTGCTTCTAGGCCTGCCGTCCTCCCTTTATAGAGTTGGTGTGAGGTATAACACTCTCTGCCTCCGCTCACTGCCTCTGTGGGTGAGGACATGATTCTTGGACTGCTGAGCCACCTTGAGACCAGTATCAGAGCAGAAAAGCAGACCAAGATCCCTGCCACAGCGCCATACACTTCTCTTCTTAACATTATGAAGTGGAACATGCTAACACACTTCAACAATGTTGTTAAGCTACTTTGGTTGGATGTTCTGTTCATTAGAGCGGAAACACCCATGCAGCATAGGATGTTTTTAATTGTTTATTACTTGCTTGTTTTAGAGACAAGGTCTTACTTTGTCACCCCCGCTGAAGTGTGGTCGTGCAATCATAGTTCACTGCAGCCTCAAAATCCTGGCCACAAGGGATCCTCCCACCTCAGCCTCCCAAGTACCTGGGGCTACAGGTGCACTCTACACGCCCAGCTAAGTTTTTTAATTTTTGTAAATATGAGGACTCACCATTTTGCCCAGGCTGTTATTGATTTGCTAGCCTCAAACAATCCTCTGTTTCAGCCTCCCAAAGTGCTGGGATTACAGGTGTGAACCACTGTACACAGCCCTGCACATGTGCTTAGATATGCTTTCTCCAGTTCTGTTCTTTGGAATAATGGTAATAAATATTTCTATGAAAAAAGTCTATTTTGTGATATGCATATATATATGTACATATACATATTTTTAAAGTAAAAATGTGTTGCTCTGCCCCCACCCCCACTCCTGCAGTTCAAGCCACTGACCATGGAGCCAGGAGCCACCCAATGAGGTGTCTTTCTCTAAGGATGGTGAAGTTGAAGAAGGGGGCTTCAAACCTCCTCCAGGGAGGACCATGTGCCAGAAACCCAGAGAACACTCATGGGAGGCTGCGTTCTGAAGAATATGCAATGCCTATTCCAGCAGTCATGAACATCTCATGGGCAGGGCGAGCCTAGGGAAGAAGGGCAGAGAATGGCACATTCGAGCAGGACTTCCTGCGAGTCCACCCCTTGGAGCTCTTCTTGGGAATATCACTGTGGACTTGGGGGTTAGAGGTGGACAAAGGCATGGAGGGGGTGAGGAGCACCCAGCGTCCTAGATCGCTGTACTGCTTTTGGTGGTTTTTCTGTTTGATGTGTTAATTTGCACACACGCTGCATCCCAGCCGCCACTGGTGGCCATTCGCCTTGACAACGGCGCTGACCATGGCTGCTTTGTCAGCAAAAATGAAGCTGGTGAAGCTCCTCTCCCAGGGGCCTCTGCCCATCTCTTCCCTTGGCCTCACCTGGGTGAGGCCTGCTTGTGGGTTTCCGAGTGCCCTCTGGAAGCGGCAGCAGGGAGCGGACGCCCAAGGTCAGGTGCCTGAGAGACGGCAGCATTTGGACAGCCCCGTAGGCTTTCCCATGGTCGTGTGAATTCTCCTGAATCTCAGCCATCCCCAGAACCGTGGGTCCCACGTCGTTAAATGTGGAAAACAGTCGCTGAGAGTCATGGAGGAAAACAGCATCTGGAGATGGGGTCTTCCCGAGATGGTGACATCTACAAGTCTTGAGTGGCTAAAAAAAATGTATTCCTTGCAACACCTCACAGACATGGTACCATATGCACACACACGTAATGGCCTGCCAGGGCTGGTAAGATAACATAATGTCCATTCTATATTCAGGGAGACAGAATCTGACTTTTGATGGATGGTTGTAGAAAAGTCTTCTGCTGTGTTCCTAATCAAAGTCTTCTTAGAAAATATTGAAATATCACCTTTTTAGTAAGCAAAATGCCTTTTCATTTTGTCCAAAACAACATGGATAGAACTGTTTGTTTCATATCTCAGGTTTTATATTTCTTTCATATCACTACATTTCCCCTTAGGTTTTTTACTCATGCATATGCACTCTTTGTACAAGTTTTTTTTTTTTTTTTGAGATGGAGTTTCATTCTTGTCCAGGCTGGAGTGCAATGGCACAGTCTCAGCTCACTGCAACCTCTGCCTTCTGGATTCAAGTCATTCTCATGCCTCAGCCTCCTGAATAGCTGAGATTACAGGTGCACACCACCACACCCAGCTTATTTTTTTTGTATTTTTAGTAGAGATGGGGTTGCACAATGTTGTCCAGGCTGGTCTCAAACTCCTGACCTCAAATAATCCTCCTGTCTCAGGCTCCCAAAGTGCTGGGATTACAGGCGTGAGCCACCGCGCCCGGCTGTGAGACCTCATCTCTATAGAAAACAATAAAATTAGCGGGATGTGGTGGTGTGCACCTGTAGTCCCAGCTACTCTGGAGGCTGAGTGGAGGGATCCCTTGAGCCTGGCAGTTCAAGGCTGCAGTGAACCATGTGTGACTGTGCCAATGCACTCCAGCCTGGGCCACACAGTGAGACTGTGTGTTAAACTCTAGAGGCTCTAACCACATGCAGCTACTGCACTAGCAGCTGGTGCCTAAAAATTGAATTTTTATTTTTACTTAATTTTATTAACTTAATTGCCACCAGTAGCTAATGACTGCCACGGTGAACAGCACAGCTCCAGTTTCCACGGTGTTGTGGTCACCCTGCAAAAGCAGTGGGGACCTGCCACCCAGCGTTTGGTTTCGATCCCAAGACTGACGACATCACACACACCAAGGAGGTGTTATGACTCGATGATGGAGGTGGCTCGGGAGAGCAGGGCAGACCTTGCGAGCAGACCTGAAATGGCTTGCGAGAGCAAGGAAAGGACACAGGCCCGGGTGGCTTTGGAGGCTGCGGCTGGTGGGCGGGGCCAGGTGAGATTTCACACAGCCTGGCAGCAGCTCACATGATTTGACTCTCCCACCTGCACCCAGGTGGGAGCACCCAGGCTTCTTATCAGTTTGTCCCTGTGTGGGCCCAATGGGAAGAGGGAGGGGTGAGGCTTAAAAGCTGTCGATAGCCAGACATTAAGAAATGGAGTCCGGGCTGGGTGTGGTGGCTCACACCTGTCTGCAGTCCCAGTGCTTTGGGAGGCTGAGGCCAGCAGATAACCAGGTTAGGAGTTCAAGACCAGCCTGGCCAAAATGGTGAAACCCTGTCTCTACCAAAAATACAAAAAATTAGCGGGGTGTGGTGGCGGGCACCTGTAATCCCAGCTACTCAGGAGGCTGAGGTAGAGAATTGCTTGAACCCAGGAGGCGGAGGTTGCAGTGAACTGAGATTGTGTCGCTGCCCTCCACCCTGGGCGACAGACTGAGACTCCGTCTCAAAAAAAAAAAAAAAAAAGAAATAGAGTCTAACTCCTCAATACAAACTCCCAGCTTACAGGGAACACAGAGGCACAGACACAATTAAACAGCAGCAGGGAGCACAGCTAGCGAAATCCAGACCTGGGAGCTACTGGGAACAGCCTGATTTCCTTTGCTAGAGGGGGAAAAGGGTGAATAAGAAAAGTGTAGATTGAAGAAGACCTGACTTATCAACCAGTCACAAAGTGTCGAAATTGTTTGGGCTCTGATTCAAACATTTATAAGACAATTGGAAATGTGAACATTGACTTGATATTTAATAATATTGGCCAGGTGCGGTGGCTCATGTCTGTAATTCCAGCACTCTGTGAGGCCGAGGTGGGCGGGTCACCTGAGACCAGCCTGACCAATATGGTGAAACCCCATCTCCACTAAAAATACAGAATTAGTCAGGCCTGGTGGTGCGTGCCTGTAATCCCAGCTACTCAGGAGGCCGAGGCAGGAGAATTGCTTGAACTGGGGAGATGGAGGTTGCGGTGAGCCGAGATCACGCCCTTGCACTCCAGCCTGAGTGACAGAGTAAGCCTCCGTTTCAAAATAATAATAATAATAATAACATTTTTCGGTTGGGCGCAGGGGCTCACGCCTGTAATCCCAACACTTTGGGAGACCAAGGTGGATGGATCCTCTGAGATCAGGAGTTCAAGACCAGCCTGACTAATACGATGAAACCCCGTCTCTACTAAAATTACAAAAATTAGCCAGACATGGTGGCGGGCACCTGTAGTCCCAGCTACTCAGGAGGCTGAGGCAGGAGACTCACTTGAAGCCTGGAGGCGGGGGTTGCAGTGAGCTGAGATGCGCCATGGCACTCCAGCCTGTGGGACAGAGCGAGACTCCGTCTCAAAAAAAAAAAAAAAAAAGAAAAAAAAAGAAAAAGGAATTGTTTAGATAAAATAATATGTGTTTAAGAAAGTCCTATTTAGATACCTACTGAAATACTTATGGATGAAATGACATTATATCTACTTGATATGATTTGCTTCGAAATAATATAGGAAGGGACAGAGTGGTGGATAGATAAAACCAGACTTAGTAAGAGTTAGTAACTGTTGCAGCTGAGTAGTGGATACATGTGGGCTTATTACACCACTCTATTCTTGTACAGAGTTGACATTTTCCATAATACAGAGTTGCAATAAGGCCAGGCCCAGTGGCCCAGGCCTGGAATCCCAGCACTTTGGGGGGCCAAGGTGGGCAGATCACTTGATGTCAAGAGTTCTAGACTAGTCTGGCCAGCATGGTGAAACCCCATTTCTACTAAAAATACAAAAAATTAGCCCAGCGTGTTATCGCATGCCTGTAGTCCCAGCTACTTGGCAAACTGCAGCAGGAGAATCACTTGAACCCAGGAGGCAGAGGTTGCAGTGAGCCAAGATCAGGCCATTGCACTCCAGCCTGGGTGACTGAGCAAAACTCCATCTAAAAAAAAAAAAAAAGTTATAAAAAAGCAAAGTAAAGACATCTTAAAACAAACAAAAACTGAGATAAATAATTGTAATCCCAGCACTTTGGGAAGCCAAGGTGGGCACATCACAAGGTCAGGATTTCAAGACAAGCCTGGCCAGCATGGTGAAACCCCTTCTCTACTAAATACAAAAATTAACCGGGCATGGTGGCACGCACCTGCAGTCCCAGCTACTCAGGAGGCTGAGATAGGAGAATTGCTTGAATCCTGGAGGTGGGGGTTGTGGTGAGCCGAGATCACACCACTGCACTCCACTCTGGGCAACAGAGCGAGACTCCATCTCAAAAAACAAAACAAAACAAGACTAGAAAAAAACAGCCAGGCACGGTGGCTCACACCTATAATCCCAGCACTTTGGGATGCTGAGGTGAGAGGATCACTTGAGGCCAGGAGTTCAAGACCAGCCTGGGCGACATAGGGCGAGCCCACCTCTACAGAAGTAAATACATTAGCTGGGAGTCCGCTAATGTACACAGGTGGTGGGCACCTGTAATACCAGTTACTCAAGAGGGTGATGCACAAGTATCACGTGAGGTTATAGGGAGCTATGATTGTGCCACTGGACTCCAGCCTAGGTGACAGAGCAAGACTGTTAAAAAAAAAAAAAAAAAAAAGTGGGATACAAGTAAAGCCATGCTTAGAGGCAAAGTTCTAGCCTTAAATACTTATATTAGAAAAAAAGAGCTGAAAGTCAGTCATCTAAGAGGGGCTTTTGGACTGCTGGAAGTGTTCTGTCTCTTGATCTGGGTGCTGGTTACATGCAAGTGTTAGGCTCAAAAATTCATTGAACTGTTCATTTGTGGTGGGTCCGCTTTTCTGAGTGCACAGTTAAATAGCCAGTTTTGGGTGGTTTGTCTTTTTTTACTTTTTTTTTTTTTGAAATAGAGTCACACTCCGTCACCTAGGCTGCCGTGCAGGGGGGTGAGAGCTCAATTCTGAAACCTCTGTCTCCTGGGTGTAAGAGATTCTTGTGCCGCAGCCTCTTGAGTAGCTAGAATTACAGGCAGCCACCACCACACCTGGCTAATTTTTGTATTTTTATTAGAAATGGGGTTTCGCCATGTTGGCCAGGCTGGTCCTGAGCTCATGACCTCAAGTGATCCCCCCACGTCAGCCTCCCAGAGTCCTGGGATTACAGGTGTGAGCCCCCACTCCTGGCCTTGGTTTTTCTTTTTCTGTTTCTTAAGAGACAGAGCCTCCGTTGCTCACGCTGGAGTCGAGCCCTGATTTGTGTGTGTGGTTGAAACTTCTGCATAGACCCAGACCTTGAAGTGTCCTCCTCCTCCAACTTTTCCCTCTAGGGAGCTTATGATGGTTATTTTAGGGGTCACCTGAACTGGATCGAGGGATGCCCAGATGGCTGATGAAGCACCATATCTGGGTGTGTCTGGGAGGTCTTGTGAGCCAGTGGCCCGAGAGAGGAAGCCCCGTCCTCAGTGTGGGCAGGACACCAGCCCATCTGCTGGAGGCCCCTGGAACAAATAGGCAGAAGAAAGAGATTCACTTTCTGCTCTTCCTCTCTGCCTTTCTGAGAGGAGTGCTTTTCCTCCTCCTGCTTTTGTCCATTGGGCTCCAGGCTCTTCTGCTTTGGAACTTTGGGACTTGCACTGGCGGCCTTTTGGGACCTCTTGGGCCTGATGGGGACTACCTGGTAGGTCTGATCGTTGGGTGCCTCCCACCCAATGGCTCGATCTCCGAGTGGGTGAATGCGCGCCACCGTGGCTGCGCCAGGCTTGCTGGTGATTTGGGAAGAGTCACGTGGCCCCTCTGAGCCTGGGTTTCCTCACCTGCATGAACCGAGGGCCCCAGGCAGAGGAAGGGAGGCCCGGTGGGGCCAAGCCAGCTCCTGTCTGGGGGCTGCCGGGCTGGCAAGAGCAGGAGCAGAGGGCAGCTTCCGTGGCACACACGAGGCGCGGAAAACTGGCCCAAGGAGCTGGGGACGGATGAGATTTTGAAATGTGTGCCTGCTTTCCCCTGTACGAGACGAGCTCCAAAATCCCATTTTGAGATACAGTCCGCACCCCTGAGGGACAAGGGAGCCCAGGGGACCAGCGTCGCATTCTTCTCTCCTGAGTTCCGGAATCCTCCGCCGAGAGCGCGGTCCCCAAGCTTTCAGCCGCCAGGTGCTTGGCGAGGAGGGTTTCTGGAATTCCAGCGAGGCGGCTCTGCCCACCAGGGAGCCAGCCCCGGACCCAGAGCTTAGCCCGGGACCCGGCGGGTGCAAGGCACGGGTGTGGACAGGAACTGTCCCCCGCCCAGGAGGCACCGAGACCCCGCGGGAGGCGCGCGCGGCCCCGGAGAGGGGAGGCGGCCGCCACCTGTGTCCACGGGGAGTTGGGAGGCGTCGGTTTTGAAGGGCTGCCTGGGGAGCCTGGTGCGGAACGGAGACGGCCGCATTTACCCTCTGGGGGCTTCCGCAGTGGCCGCCCCGGAACGCGTGCCTGCCGCGCTGCGCCCAGACGCGCCTGTGCAGGGAACAGGTGTCGGGGACGGAACGCACGAGCGCGGGTTCCAGGAAGCTACGCGCGTCCCCGCTCTGGGTACCCGAGCAGCCCAAAGCACCCGCCAGAGAAAGCGGGAAGGGACCGGTCGGCTGGGCGGCAGGGCAGGCGAGCCTGGGGACGGAGGCCAGGAGGGAGGGGACGGCGGGAGGGACAGGGTTTTCGTTTGGCCTCACCTACCTTTTAGGATGAGGAAGCCGCAGGGGAGAGCCAGCGGCCAGGAGGAGGGCGCCGGGGCCCCACTGTGTGCCTGCCCGGCAGGGCCCGCCTGGCCTCCGGCACCGCCTGCACTTGCAGGTGACTGTGGGGACCTTGGCGAGCTGGGCGGGCATCCCGGGGCGACAGCACGTGTGCCCAAGGTGGCCTGCTTGACTGTCTCGAAGCTTCTCCCTCTCGCCCCCCACCCCAGGCCTAGAACTTAGGGGCTCACACCCAGAGCCCATCAGCCAAAGAGCCTGGGTCGCCCCCAAAGGGCCGCCTGGTACCTCATCTCCCAGACCCCAACCCCCAAGCTTGCGGGGACAGAGGTTCAAACCTCTGCTGGCAGCGAGCGGCTGGTATCTCCAACAGGGCCCGGCCCAGCTGACGAGCAAAGGCAGTGAGGTGGGGGAGGAGCTGGGCTGTGCTAACCTGCAGAGGACAGGCAGGTCTGACGCCATGCACTTACTCCACAGCGCAGGGAAAGGCCGCAGCCCCGGCCCCCAACAGCAGCGCAGGAAAGAGAAGGCAGCTGCCCACCCGTGACGTCCTAGAAGTGAAATGACCGGCGCGCACATCGGAAAGATGCATTGCGGAGTTTCCCCTTCTTCTTTTATGTTGACGTTTTTTTCAGAATAGAGATGGGGGTTTCAGTATGTTGCTCAGTCTGGTCTGGAACTCCTGGGCTCAAGGGATCCTTCTGTATCCGCCTTCCGAACTGCTGGGTTTCTATGAGCGAGCCACGTCACCCGGCCAAGGCTGTCCCTCTTGATGATGATATGTTTGAATATCTGAATGACCTAAGAGACTCAAGCAAAAGCTACTGGCCTTAATGAAATAATCTGGCAAACTGGCAAGAGGAGAAGGATATTCAATAATCAGTCTTTCTTTCCATTCCGCCAATGAGCTTCTGGCAATGGAATGGAAAATCCACTCCATCCAGAAGAGTGACAAAGAAACGTAAAAAGCTTAAGGAAATCACAAGGAAAGCACAAAACCTATATGAAGAAAACTCCGGTATGATATAAAGCAATATCTGGACAAAAGAAAAGCAATACCAGGTAGAAACCCAGATGTTTTCAGTGACTAAAATTATCCTAAAAGTGTATATAGAAGAACAAATGCTGAAGAACAGCCAAGAAAAGAACAGAAAAAGTAAGTGTGGCCAAGCAAGGTGGCTCACACCTGTAACCCTAGCACTCCGGGAGGCTGAGGTGAGCAGATCAGTTGAGTCCAGGAGTTGAGACTAGTTCTAGCCTGGGCAACACGGCAAAACTCTGTCTCTACAAAAAATACAAAGATCAGGCCGGCCGCGATGATGCATGCCTGTACTCCCAGCACTTTGGGAGGCCAAGGCGGTGAATAATGACGTCAGAAGTTCGAAACCAGCCTAGCCAACCTGGTGAAACCCCATCTCTACTAAAAATACAAAAATCAGCCAGGTGTGGTGGCGGCCACCCATAATCCTGGTACATGGGAGGCTGAGACAGGAGAATGGCTTCCACCCAGGAGGCAGAGGTTGCAGTGAGCCCAGATCATGTCTTTGCACTCCAGCCCAGGCAACAAAGAGCAAAACTCTGTCTCGGAAAAAAAAAAAAAAAAAAAAAAATTAGCCAGGCATGATGGCACACACCCTTAGTCCCAGCTGCTTGGGGTTCTGAGATGGGAGGATCACTACAGCCCAGGAGGTAGAGGCTGCAGTGAGCCATGATCGTGCCACGTACTCCAGCCTGGGTGACAGAGCAAATCCTGTCACAAAGAAAGAGAGAGAGAGAGAAGAAAAAAGGAAAAAAAGGAGGGAAGGAAGGAAGGGAGGAGGGAGGGAGGGAAGGAAGTAGAAAAATGAGCAAAGAGTATAAATAAGCAGTTCATAAAAGAGCAAAGAGAAATGGTTGACAAACATTTGAAGAGGTTCTAATTCACTAGTCATCAGGGAGGGTTGTCAACTAAAGCACTGCTGACACAGGGTTCTACCCCAAAGTGTCAGGCATAGACAACAGGCTAGCACCTAGTGCTGCCAGACGGGTGAGGGCCCAGGGACTGCCATTTGCTGACGGCAGAAATGAGAACCATTATAATCTCCTTGGGAACCAGTCTCTCAACTGCAAACACAATTAAGAAGACAAATGGACACTGACCCAGCAATTCCTGATGCATTTTTTTGTAGTGGCAAAAGGAAAAAAAAAAATTATAAAGAGAATGCCAATATAAGTAAATGGCTCTTTCATTATTAGTGCACTCAACAAATAAGTACTAGACCATGTGACTGACACTGTTTTAAGATCCCAGACTATGGCAATAAGCAAATAAAAAAACTTTAGCCCTTATGGAAGATTTATTCAGTAAAGGAGACAGAAATAAATAAATATATTTAAAATGTTAGGTAGCGGCACGTACTAAGATAAAAAAAAATAATCCAGGAAAGGAAAGAAAATTAAGAAAACAACTCCACCTGCATGCAATAGCATCTAAGATAATTAAGTACTTAGGAATAAATCTGACCAAGGAGATGAAAGATTTATACACTGAAAACTACAAAGCATTGCTGAAAACAATTAAAGAAGAGCAAAATAAATGGAAAGATATTTCATATTCATAGATTGGGACACTAAACATTGTGAAGATGTCACTACTACTAAAAGTGATCTACAGATTCAACTCAGTCTCTATAAATATTCCAACAGACTGGGGCGGATGTGGTGGCTCACACCTGTAATCCTAGCACTTTGGGGGGCTGAGATGGGTGGATCACTTGAGATCAGGAGTTCGAGGCCAGCCTGGCCAACATGGTGAAACTCCATTGCTACTAAAAATACAAAAATTAGCTGGGCATGTTGGTACATGCCTGTAGTCCCAGCTACTCAGGAGGCTGAGGCAGGAGAATTGCCTAAACCCGAGAGGCGGAGGTTGCAATGAGCTAAGATGATGCCATTGCACACCAGTCTGGGGGACAAGAGTGAAACTCCATCTCCAAAAAAATAAAAAATAATTCCAACAGCATTTTTTTCTTTTTCAGAAATAGAAAAGTCAATCCTCAAATTCATATGGAATTGCAAGAGATCCCAAATAATCAAAATAGTTTGTAAAAAAGAAGAAGTTGGAGGACTCACATATCTTCACTTCAAAAACTTACTACAAAGCTACAGTAATTAAAACAGTGCGGTATTGGCATAAAGCATGACATATAGACCAATGGAGTAGAATAGAGAATCCAGAAATAAGCCCTCACATATTTGGTTCACTGATTTTTGGCAAAGTTGCCAAGACCATTTAATGAGGGGAAAGACAGTCTGTTCAACAAATGGTTTTCGGAAGACTGGATATCCATATGCAAAAGAATGATGTGGGATCCTTCCCTTATGCTATCTCCAAAAATGTATTCAAAATGGATCAAAAACCTGAACTTAAGAGCTGAAACTAAAACTCTTAGAGGAAAACATAGGGTAAAATCTTCATTATCTTGAATTTGGCAATGGTTTCTTAAGTATGACACCAAAAGCACGGGTTAAAAAAAGAAAAAATAGACAAACTGGCCAGGCGCGGTGGCTCACGCCTGTAATCCAAACACTTTGGAGGCCAAGGCAGGAGGATCATCTGAGATCAGGAGTTCAAGACCAGCCTGACCAACATGGTGAAACCCCGTCTTATATTTAAAGAAAAAAAAAATAGACAAATTGGACTTTATAGTAATTTGAAAATTTTCTGCACCAAAGACATTATCCAAAGAGTAAAAAGCAGCCTTGACAGCATAGTGAAACCCTGCCCGGGCACCATCCCGCTAAACACAATGATCAGGGGGCGGTGGTGCAACCCAGGAGTCCTAGTTGCTCAGATGGCTGAGGTGGGAGCTCAGTTGAGCCCAGGAGTTCAGGGCTGCACAATGAGCAGTGAGTTGTGACCATGCTGTACACTCCAGCCTGGGGAACAGAATGAAACCCTGTCTCTAAAAAAAAAACTTTTTAAGGAGTAGAATGGCAACGCACAAAATGAGATATTTGCAAAGCCTATATCTGATGAGGCATTCATATGCAGCATATTAGAACTGCTATAACTCAGAAACGAAATCTCCCTAAACAACCCAGTATACAAATAAACAAAGGACTGACTTGACTGGACCTTTCTCCAAGCAGATACATAAATGGTCAGTAAGCACACGAAAAAAAATGTTCAACATTGTTAGTCACTAGGCACGTGCAAAATAAAACCACAATGAGATACCACGTCACACCCATTGGGATGGCTATAATTTTTTCAAAAGAAGCAAAATAACAAATGTCAGTAAGGGTATTAAGAAATTAGAACCCTTGTGCATTCCAGACCGAAATGTACAATCATACAGCCACTAGAGAAAACAGTTTGGCAGTTCCTCAAAAAGCTAAACATGTTTAGTAGAGACGAGGTTTCACCATGTTGGAAAGGCTGGTTAAAAAAAAAAAAAAAAAAGCAAAACATGGAATTACAAACATGAATAAGCAATTCCACTTATATGTACATTCTGAAAAGAACAGAAAACAAGGCCTCAAACAGATACTTATGCACCAATGTTCAGAACATTATTTACAGTAGTCAAAATGCAGAAACAAGCTGAGTATCCATCAACAGATAAATGAATAAAGAAAATGTGGTCTCAACACACAAATGGAATATGCCACAGCCGTAAGGAGGGGTGAAGTTCTGATACCTATGGATGCTACAGTATAGAAGAATCTTGAGAACATTATGCTAAGTGAAATGAGCCAGACACAAAAGTTCCAATAATATATGAGTCCACTTACAGGACACATCTGGAATAGGCAACTAGAACAGAGGTTACCAGGCCCAGGAGGAGGGAGGAACTGGGAGTTACTGCGCCATGAGCACAGAGTCTGGGGTGACGAAAACGTTCTGGAAGTAGTGGTGATTACATAACATTGCGAATGTACTTAATGCCACTAAACTGTACACTTAAAATGGTTATAGTGATTTTTTTTTTTTTTTTGAGAGGGAGTCTCACTGTCACCCAGGCTGGAGTGGAGTGGCGTGATCTCAGCTCACTGCAACCTCCACCTCCCTGTTTGAGCAATTCTCCCTGCCTCAACCTCCCAAATAGCTGGGATTATAGGTGCTCACCGCCATTCCCAGCTAATTTTGTTTTCATATTTTTTTAGTAGAGATGGGGTTTCACCATGTTGGCCAGGCTGATCTTGAACTCCTGACCTCAGGTGATCTGCCCTCCTCGACCTCCCAGAGTGCTGGGATTACAGGTGTGAGCCACTGCAGTTGGCCAAATTTTATGTTATATACATTTTACCTAAATAAAAAATAAATTTGAAAATATATATAGCAAAAGAAATGAAAAAATAATTAAATGAGACACTAGAGAATATAGTGAACACAAAAGGAGCACTATGGAGGAATAGAGGAACAAAACAGGCAAGAAGGAGGGAACAGGAGCACAATGGAGCCTAAACCTGCCCCTGGCCGTCACACTGAGCTACCGGTAGTTATATTAAATATTAATATGGTAAACAATTAAAAGAAAAAGATTGGCAGAACAGATGTAAAAAACATGACCCAACTGTATCTACTAGGTATGAAACATGATGTTTACTAGGGACACAGTTTAGATTCAGACACAATATCTTAAAAGTGAAATGACAGGGCCTGGTGCGGTGGCTCACGCCTGCAATCCCAGCCCTTTGGGAGGCCAAGGCAGGTGGATCATGAGGTCAGGCATTCGAGACCAGCCTGGCCAACACAGTGAAACCCCGTCTCTAGTAAAAACACAAAAAATTAGCTGGGTGTGGTGGTGCACCTGTAGTCCCGGCTGCTCAGGAGTCTGAGGCAGGAAAATCACTTGAACCTGGGAGGCAGAGGTTGCAGTGAGCCGATATCGCACAACTGCACTCCCGCCTGGGCAACAGTGTGAGACTCCATCTAAAAAAAAAAAAAAAGCAAAATGACAGGAAAAACATATAACATGCAAACAGCAACTCAGAGGTGGAGTTCCTATACTAATATTAGAAAATATAGACGTTAAGACAACAATTACCGTTAGAGACAAAGAAGGGTGTGTTTTAATGATCAGCGGGGAGAGCCACAGGAAGATATAAGGACTAGAAACACGTAGGCACTTAACAGGAGTGTCAAACTACATAAGACAAAAACTGACAAATTGAAGGGAGAAATAGAGAATTCAACAATATTAATTGGAGATTTTTTTTTTTTGAAACAGTCTCACTGAGTGGCCCCGGTTGGAGTGCAGTGTCTTGATCTCAGCCCATTGCAACCTCTGCCTCCCAAGTTCAAACCATTCTCAGGCCTCAGCCGCCCGAGTAGCTGGGATTACAGGTGCCTGCCACCATGCCCAGCTAATTTTTGTATTTTTAGTAGAGACGGGGTTGTGCCATGTTGGCCAGGCTGGTCTTGAACTCCTGACCTCAGGTGGTCTGCCCGCCTCGCCTCCCGAAGTGCTGGCATGAC
>CAUYQU010047368.1:0-11231 GCA_963574635.1 Cheracebus regulus | reverse complement strand
TCTTAATAGTAGATTTCAGCAGGCAAAAGAATAAGTAAATTTGAAAGTAGGTAAATTGAAATTATCCAGGCTAAGAAACAGAAAGAAGAATGAATAAAAATGAAAAGTCCAGCAGAGACTTATAGGACTTGATAGTTTTATTCTATCAGGTGTACAAACATAATGAGAATCTCAATGGGAAAACAAAGAGAGAATGGGGTAAAAAGAATATTTGAAGAAAAAAATGCCTAAAAGCTTCCCTTGTTTTATGAAAAACATTAATTTACTCATTGATAAAGCTCAGTGAACTCCAAATAGCATATACTCAAAGAGATCTACTCATTACACTCAAACTGCAAAAGTCAAAGACAAAGAGAGAATCTTGAAAACAGGCAAAAAGGAAATGTATTATATATAAAAGGCACTCAATAAGATTAACAGCTGGTTTCTTAACAGAATCTATGGAGGCCAGAAAAAATTGATATGGTATTTTTGAAAGAAAAAATTGTTGACCAGGTTTTTATATCTAGTCAAACTTCATAGAGAAAGGAGGAATTAAGGAATTCCCAAATAAACAAAAATTGACAAGAGTTTGTCAATAGCAGACCTACCTCACAAGAAATACTAAAGACAGCTCTTCTGGCTGAAATAAAAGGACATCAGACAGTAATTTAAATCCACAGTAAACAGAACACCAGAAAAGCAATTACACAAATGAAGGTAAAGTATGAATGTATTTTCTCTTTTCAACCTGATTCAAAAGACAATTTCATAATGCAATGAATTTAAGGAAGGGCACATAATATATAAAGATTTAATTTATGATAATAACAGCAAAATAGGAGGAGAGAAATGAAGCTATATATAAGCAGTTTTTATATCCTATTTAAATTTAGTTTGTACTTAAAAAATCAATTTTTTAAATAAATTAAGATATTAATGGTAATCCTTAGGACAATCCCTAAGAAAATAATTCAAAACTATGTAGTTAAAAAAAAACAAGAAACCTTAAATAGTACACTATAAAATATTTATTTAACACAAATGGAGACAACAGTGAAGGAACTGATTAACAAAAAAGAAAGACATATAGAAAACAAATAATGAAATAGCACCTGAAAATCCTATGATGTCAGTAATTAAATTTTAATGGATTAAAGTTTCTAATTAAAAGTCAGATAATAAATGATGCAGGAAAAACTAGATATCGACATGCAGAAGAATAAGGCTAGACTCCTATCTTTCACTATAGAAAAAATCAATTCAAAATAGATTAAAGATTTAAATGTAAGACCCCAAATCCTAAAATTACTAGATGGAAACATTGGCAATGTGCTTCATGACATTGCTATGGACAACGAACTTTTGTATAAGACAGTGAAGCATGACAGCTCAGGCCTGTAATTCCAGCATTTTGGGAGGATGAGATGGGATGAGATTAGGAGTTCACATCCAGCCTGGGCATAGTGAGACTCTCTGTACACAAACAATTTAAAAATTAGCTAGATGTGGTGACATGTGCCTGTAGTCTCATCCCGGCTTAAGTAGGAGCAGGGTGGGGGGTGTTTGGAGCTGATGTGGGAGGATTGCTTGAGCCCAGGAGGTCAAGGCTGCAGTCAGCCATGATGGCATCACTGTGTTCCAGCGTGGGCAACAAAGCAAGACTCTGTCTCAAAAAAAGCCAAAATAAAAATAAAAAAAGAAAAAATAATAATTTTGGATAAGACCTTAAATGCACAGGCAATAAAAATAAAATAAAAATAGACAAACAGGATTCTATCAAACAAAAAATCTTCTGCACAGTAAAGGAAACAATCAATAAAGTGAAGAGACAACCTACAGAATAGACTAAAATTGTGCATCTGATGTATATTCTAATATTGAGAATATATAAGGAGCTCAAATAATTCAATAGCAAAACAATCAAATAATTCAATTTAAAAATGGCCAAAAGGTCTGAATATATATTTCTCAAAAGGAGACAGAGAAATGGTCAATAGATACATGAAAAAAATGCTTAACAAAAGTAATCATCAGGAAAATGCAAATCGAAACTACAGTGAAATATCACCTCTCCCTATTTAGAATGGCCACTATGAAAAAGACAAAAAATAACAAATGCTTGTATGGATGTGAAGAAAGGGGAATAGTACACACTGCTGGTGGGAATATAAATTGGTATAGCCACTATGGAAAATAGTATGAAATTTCCACAAAAAAATTAAAAGTAGAAATATAAAATCCAGCAATCCCACTATTGAATATCTATCTAAAGGACATGAATTCAGTATGTTGAAGTAGGCATTCATATGTTTATTGAAGCATTATTTACAATAGCCAAGTTATGGAATCAACCTAAGTGCCCATCAATTGATGAATGAATTGAATGAATAAAGAAAATGTATATATACACAATGTGCTACCCTTCAGCCATTAAAAGAAGGAAATCCTGTCATTCATGGCAAGATAGATAAACCTGGAGGACATCATGTGAAGTAAAATAAGCCAGACACAGAAAGACAAAACCTGAGTAACCTCATTCATAAATGGAATCTAAAGAAACTGATGTCACTGAAGTAGAGATGCTGGGGAGAGTAACAGGAAGGGGGATATGGAGAGAATGGGCAATGTGTACAGTTAGAGAAGAGGAATAAGTTCTGATGTTCTATCACACAGCAGGGTAACTATGGTTGACAATTTTGTATTATACATTCCAAAATAGTCAGAAGAGAGGATTATGAATGTTTTGATCACAGAGAATGATAAAATGTATGAGATGGTGGCTACACTAAATGCCCTGATTTAATTATTACACAATGTATATGTATCAAAATATTGTCCTGTACTCCACAAACATGTACAGTTATTATGTCAATTAAAATAAATAAAGAAAATTTTAAAGGCAGAAATTGGTAGAATGAATGTTTTAAAATTAACAAAGCATATATGTACCTAACAACAAAGCCTCAAAATACATAAAGCAAAATCTGACAGGTTTGAAGGGACACACACAATTCAACTGTAATAACTGGACACTTCAATCCTTCACTTTCAATAATGCATAGAACAACTAGACAGATCAGCAAGGAAATAGAACATTTGAACAACACTGTTAACCGATTAGAACTAACAGACATCTAGAGAGGACTGCAGCCAACAACAGCAGAATACACATTCTTCTCAAATGCATATAAAACATTTTCCAGGCTAGGTTATAAGTTAGGATGACCATAAAACAAGTGTTAATATGCTTAAAAGGGCTGAGGTCAAAGTATTTGTTGTAGTCCGAGTGAAATAAAATTAGTAATTAATAATAGAACGTAATTTGGGAAATTCAACAACATACTCCTGACTAACCAAGAGGTTAAAGAAGAAATCACAAGGTTATTTAGAAATGCTTTCAGATGAACAAAATGAAAACACATCATATAAAAACTTACAAAATGTAGTGAAAGTAGTTCCTAGAAGGAAATTTCTAACTGTAAATTCAAATCACTCAAATCAACAACCTAATCTTCCACCTTAACACACTAGAAAAAGAATAAACTAAATCCGAAGCCAGTACACAAAAATAATAAACATTAGGATAGAAATAATAAAATTGAGAATAGAAAAAACAGAGAAAATTCACAAAACCAAGTTGGTTGTCTAAAAATATCGAGAAAATTGATAAGCTTTTAGCTAGAGTGGTCAATTAAAAAAAAATTCATGTTGGTAAAATCAGGAATAAAAGAAGACACATTACTACTGAGTTTATATAAGTAAAAAGGAATATAAGAGAATGCTATGAAAAAATTGTATGCCAACAAATTAGAGAGCCTACATGAAATGAACATATTCCTAGAAAGCCACAAACTTTCAAAATTGACTCAAGAGGAAATAGAAAGTTTTAATAGCCTTCCAACAAATAAAGAGATTCAGTTAGTAATGTTAAAAAAAATGCATTTGACAATATCTAACACCATTTCAGAATGAAAATCCTTGGAAAACTAAGAATTAAACGGAACTTTCTCAACCTGTAAAGACCACCAACAAAAAACCTACAGTTAAATTTTAGTTAGTAATTTAACTATATAAAATGATATAAAACTATTTTACCATAGTTAGTAAATATAACTATACTTAGTAAAATCTTTCCTCCTAAAATCAGCACCAGTACAAAGAATCTACTCTCACTTCTATTCAACATTGTACTGGAAGTTTTAGTCTGGCCATTAGGGAAGAAAAAAGAAACAAACGGCATCCAGATTGGAATGAAAGAAGAAAACTACTCTCTTTGCAAATGATATAATCTGATATATAGAAAACCATAAAGAATTTGCCAAAAACTATTAGAGCTACTTTATGAGTCCCACAAGTTTGCAAGAAACAAGATTAGTGTATAAAGTTAACAATATTTCTATACACTATAAATGAATAATCTGAAAATGAGACTAAGAAAACAATTCCAGGCCAGGCATGGTGGTTTGCACCTGTAATCTCAGCACTTTGGGAGGGTGAGGTGAGAGGATTGATTGAGGCCAGGAGTTTGAGAACAGTCATAGATCCCATTGCAACAAAAAAATAGAAAATTTGCCAGATGTGGTATTGCCTGCCTGTAGACTCAGGTATTTCAGAGGCTGAGGTGGAAGGATTGCTAGAGCCCATGAATTTGAGTGTGTGGTGAACAATGATCACCACATTGCACTCCAGCCCATATGGCAGAGTAAGATCTTGTCAAAAGAAAAAGGGGGGAGGGGAGGGAAGGGGAGAGGAGGGAAGGTGAGGGAAGGGAAAGGAAGGGGAAGGGAGGGACGGGAGAAGAGAAAAGGGGAGGGGAAGGGAGGGAAAGGGAAGGATAGGGGAGTAGAGGGGAAGGGAGGGAAAAGGAAGAAAAGGTAAGAGAAAGAAAGGGATGGGAGGGCAAGGGAGGGAAAAGGAAGGAAAAGAAAGGAAAGGGAGAGGAGGGGTAGGGGAGGGGGAAGGAATGAGGAAGGAAGGGGGAAAGGAGGCGGAGGGGAGAGGGAAAGGAGAGAGAGAGGACAGAGAGAGGAGGGGAAGAGAAAGGAGAGGGGAAGGGAGGGTAAGAGAAGGGGAAGGGAGGGGAGGGGAAGAGAAGGGGAAGGGAGGGGAGGGGAAGAGAAGGGGAAGGGAGAGAAGGGGAAGGAGAGGGGGAGGATTCCATTTATAATACACAAAAAAATTATAAGATACTTAGGAATTGATTTAACCATAGAGTTGTAAGACTCATACATGTCATACACTATAAACTACAAAATACTGAAATACTGTAAGAAATATAAGATCTGAATAAATGGAAAGACATTTATGTTCATATAATATGACTTAAAATTATTAAGATGCCAATACTTTACAAATTGATATACAAATACAATGCATTCTCTGTCAAAATTCCAACTGCTTCTTTTTTCAGAGATGGATAAGCTAATTTTAATATTCAAATGGAATTGAAAAAAACTTGAAAAAATAAAACAGGCCAGGTGTGATGGCTCACTCCTGTAACTGCAGCATTTTGAGAGGCTAAGGCAGGAAGATTGCTTGCATCCAGGGGTTTAAGACCAGCCTGAGCAACATAGCAAGACCCTATCTCTACAAAAAAATTTAAAAATTAACTGGGCATGGTGCCATGTGCTTATAGTCCCAGCTAGTGAGGAGGCTGAGGGGGTAGAAACATTTGAGCCTAAGGTAGAGGGCACAGTGAGCTGTCATAATGTCAATGCACTCAGCCTGGAAGATAGAGTAAGACTCTGTCTCAAAAATAAATTAATTAACTAAAAAGTAAAACAAAGTTGGAAGACTCACCATTTACAATTTCAAAACCTACTCCTAATTTACAGTAATTAAGACAGTGTGGCAATGGCATAAGTATAGACATATAGATCAATTTGATAGAATTGAGAGCCAGAAATGGACCCATACATCTGGGGTCAATTGATTTTTGACAAGAATACCAAAACCATTCAATGGTGAAACAATATTCTTTTCAACAAATGACAATAAGACAATTAAGTATCTTCATGAAAAAGAAATTTGGACCACTACCTCACATCATATATAGAAAATAGATCAAAAGGAATCAAAGACCTAAATTTAAGATCTAAAATGATAAAGATGAAAACATAGGTGTAAATCTTTGTAACCTTGGATTAGGCAACAGTTTCTTACATATGAACCAAAAAAAAAAATAGATATGTTAGACTTCAACAAAATTTAAAACTTTTGTGCATCAAAGGACACAATCAAGAAAATGAAGAGATAATATGCAAAATGTCAGAAAACATCTGCTAATCATATCTCTGATTTTGGTATAGTATCCAGAATTTCTAAAACTCTTTTACAACTCAACAATAAAAAGAAATAAAATAAATTTAAAAATGAACAAAGGACATGAATAAACACTTCTTCAAAGGTGATTAACAAATGGCCAAAAAGTACGAAAAGTTGCTCGATATCATTTGTCCTTAGAAAATGCTACTCAAAAACCACAACAAGATATCACATTGCATTCACTAACATAGTCATCTTTAAGATAAACAAAACAGAAGATAAAAAGCATTGGCAAGAATATGGAAAAATTAAAGCCCTGATACTCTTGAGAATGTAGAATGGTGCTGTCACTATGAAAAACAGTTTTTTGGTTCCTCAAAAGAATAAACAATTACCATATGATCCAGCATCTCTACTCTCGATCTATACCTAAGAGGATTGGAAACATACGCTCATATAAAAATTTATACATGATGTTCATAGAAACATTTATTGAAAACAAAAAATGGAAACCATTGAATGTTCATCAACTGATGAGTGGACAAATAAATATGGTATAGCCATACAATGAAGTATTATTCAGCCATAAAAATTAAGCATTGATATATGCTATAATAAACACTGAAAACATGCTAAGTGAAAGAAGTCAGACACAAAATGTCACATATGATGTCATATAATTCTATTTATTTGAAATTTCAAGAATAAAATAGAGACAGAAAGTCAATTACTGATTGCCAGGAGTTACAGGGAGGAGAGTGGGAGTGACTGCAAACAGGTGCGGAGTTTCATTTTGGGGTGATGAAAATGTTCTGGACCTAGATAGCACTGACAATGGCACAATCTTGTGAATATACTAAAACCACCAATCTCTATACTTAAAAATGGTAAATTTTATGGTTTGTGCATTATATTTCAATTAAAATGAATAAGTGTATGAAAACAATGAATCACAAACTTAAATGTAAGATGTAAAAAACTATGAAACTTTTTTTTTTTTGAGACAGTTTTGCTCTTTTTGCTTGGGCTGGAGTGCAATGGCATGGTATAGGCTCACTGCAACCTCTGCCTCTGAGGTTCAAGTGATTCTCCTGCCTCAGCCTCCCGAGTAGCTGGGATTACAGGCCACCACACCCGACTAATTTTTGCATTTTTAGTAGATACAGGGTTTCGCCATGTTGACCAGACTGGTCTCAAACTCCTGACCTCAGGTGGTCCACCCGCTTCACCTTCCAAAGTGCTGGAATTATAGGCGTGAGTCCCCACACCCAGGTAAAACTTTTCTTTTTAAAGAAACAGGCTATATATAATCTTTGGGATCTAGTGATGCTCAACAACATCAGCCATTAGAAAAATCACAATGAAATATCACTACACATCTATCAGAATGCTGCAATTAAAAGGATGACAACACCAAATGGTGGCAAGGATACACAGAAACTAGACATTCATACATTGCTGGTGGGGATGTGAAATGGGAAAGCCATCTGAAAAACAATTTGTTAGTTTCCTTAAGAACGTAACATGCAATTACCATAGGATCTAGCAATTGCATTCCTGTGCATTCATCCAAGATTAACACTTCTGTTTACACAAATCTGTAGACAAATGTTTATAGGGGCTCTGTTTATAATATCCCTGAACTGAAAGCAACCTAAATGTCCTTCAATGGGTGAATGGTGAAACAAAACGTGTTACATCCATACCGTGCAGCACTACTAAACAATAAAAATGCACTATTTATAGATGCAACCAGCTGAATATGTTTCTAGATCAATATGTTGGGTGAAAGAAGCCAATCTCAAAAGAGTTCATGGGATATCTCTGTATTATTTCTTATCACTGAAAGTGGCTCTAGAATTATTTCAAAATAAAAATGTTCAACTTAAACAAAGTTTGGAAAATAACATACCAGACTCCTGTATACTCACCATGAAAATTTTATAATCGTTTTTTTTTTTTTGCTTCAGATCTCTCTTTTTTAAAGAAAATAAAACAACATACATATACTTAAAGCAGCACCCTTTCTTGATTTAGCCCATTTCTCTCCGGAACTGAGCACAGATTGAATTTCTCTGTGCATAATCTGATATTTCTCTTTCATAATTAGCCCGTTTCTCTCCAGAACTGAGCAAAGATTGAATTTCTCTGTGCATATTCTATTTCTCTTTCCTAAGTATTATCATAGCAACAAATAATACTGCTTTATGTACTTTTTCAAAGAAGGCATAGATGTTTTCATATGGAGTCATGCAATATATATCATTTTACAACTTGCTTTTTCTCCTCAACACTAAGTTCTGATATTTAACAATGTGAATGCATAAAGATCTAGGATTTTTGTTTTTACTTTGATTATTTTATATTAAAAAGGATAGTAAGTCACATGTGATTCTATGTGCCAGAGGCTGTTCTAAATGCTGTACACATTAACCTTTTGATCTTCATTAAGATAAATTCATCCTATGCTATTATTCCTATCTTATAGATGGGAAAAGTAAAGAACAGAGCAATTTGGTAATTGTCCTTGATTGTTCTGTTAGTAAATGGTAGGGCCTGGATTTGAATGTGAACAGTCTGCCCCAGCAATTGTGCCTTTATAGTATAAATACCACTGCTGTGTATCTAGTGCACTATCAGTTGGCATGTAGATTGTTCATGTTTTGCTCTCCCCAACTATGAATATCCTCTTTCTTGTCTCCTTGTGCTGTACACCTAATGAATCTGTTAAACGTGTGCACCAACAAATGGAACTGCTGGGTTGTAGTACATATTTAACTTCAATGGGTATTTGCACATTGCTCTATAATGGGAAGCAATTTCCATCAGCAATGTATGAGTTCCCATTTCTGCATGTATTCACCAGCACTTGACACTGTCATACTTCACAAACTTTGCCATTTTTAAAAATATGCATTTCCTTTATTACTAAAGATGCTGAATGTCTTTTCATGTGTTCATGGGCCTTTTGAATTTTCTCTTCTGTGAACTGCCAGTACATGTCTTTTGTGATGTGTTCATCTATTGAGTTGTTTCTTTTATCGTAGGATTTTATATATCATCTATTAGTGGTACTTATTGAAAATATATTATCCTGGTCTTTGGCTTGTCTTTTAACTTGCTTATGATGTTTTACGTCATATTAAAAATTTTAATTTCAGTGTTGGCAAATCAATCTTTATGCATATGTAGTTTGTCTGTGTGTATCTGTACATATGCACATATACGAATAATGTATACAGAAGGAATATACTTTTCAGGCTAAGGTTTTAAAATTTGAAATCTGGAGTTTTTGATAGCTTTTTCTCTTCATGGATTCTTCATGGATTGTCAAATATCCTAACATCATACATTTTTTGAGCCCATCATTCATTGCACTGATTGGAATTCTACTCCGGTTGTAAACCCAGTTTCCTTCTTATCTGTCATTGTCCCAGTCTTGCCAATGTTGTGAGGTTTATGATAAACGACAAAGTATTCATTCTCTTCTCTACTTATGGAGAAAGATAGTCTAAAAACAAAATAGGATCATACTTCTCAGCCTGTATCATAACATGAATTTTTACTTAAAGACATGTTTGGAATTTATTTCCATGTGGTTGAGGACATCATTTTTAATGCCTGCAGAGTATTCCTTAATTTATAAATATCTTTTTTTTTTTGAGATGGAGTCTTGCTCTGTTGCCCAGGCTGGAGTGCAATGGTGCGATCTCGGCTCACCACAACCTCTACCTCCTGGGTTCAAGTGATTCTCCCGCGTCAGCCTCCATAGTAGCTGAAACTGCAGGCTCATACCACCATACCCTGCTAATTTTTGTATTTTCAGTAGAGAGGGGTTTCACTATGTTGGCTAGGCTAGTCTCAAATTTCTGACCTCGTAATCCACCGGCCTCAGCCTCGCAAAGTGCTGGGATTACAGGTGTGAGCCACCACACCCAGCGAAATATCATAATTTACTTAACAATCTTCTAATGGTGAGACTTTAGGTTGTTTCTAAAATTACAATGCGTATCACATATAAGTATATGTATATCTTTATCCATATTTATCAGTTTTTCATAATTTATCTAGGGCAAATTGTGAAAAGTGGAACTTTGAGAGTCCAAGAATAAGTCAAATTTCAATTTTGTTACATAATGTCAAACAAAGCATACTCTGGAAAGACGGAGCCAATTTAGACGTCCTTTCACAGTACACAGAAGCGTCCAACCGCAGGAACTGACAAGATCGCGTCCATATTTTAGAAAGCTTATCCTCGTAGTGGTGCAGAGGAGTATACAATACAAAAGCAGCAGAGAAGTGAACGTATTTTGGAAGACTTGAGCATCAGATAAACAGACAAAAGTTCTGTAAATATCATGAGAACCACATAGCACGCTGAATGGCTGGATCCCTAGGATTCTCTCTGTCCAGTCTGAAGGGCTTCAGTTAAACAGTCAGATGTGGTAACTGTGAAAAGAACATGCAATAGTGGCTAGAAATTCTGAAGGCATCTTGGGCTGACTTCATTAGAGAGAACGCAATCCCTTCATACATCACCCACAAAAATCAAATGCATAGCTATTTTAATGGTGCCATCTGATGAAATGAACTTTTTTTTTTAAAGGTAAATGGCTGGCTGCTATCAAGAGGTTTTGTTTGTTTGTCTTTGTTTTGCTTTGTTTTGAGACAGAGTCTTGCTCTGTCTCCCAGACCAGAGTGCAGTGGCACAATCTGGGCCTACTGCAACCTCTTCCTCCCGGGTTCCAGTGATTCTCTCCTCAGCCTGGTGAGTAGCTGGGATTAAAAGTGCACACCACCACATATGGCTAATTTTTTGTATTTTTAGCAGGGATGGGGTTTCACCATGTTAGCCAGGCTGGTCTCAAACTCCTGACCTCAAGTGATCCACAGGCTCCAGCTTCCCAAAGTGTTGGGATTACAGGCATGAGCTGCATCCAGCCTATCAATTGGTCTTGAGACAAGAACTCTTGACTGTGTGTATT
>CAUYQU010047367.1:0-22752 GCA_963574635.1 Cheracebus regulus | reverse complement strand
TGCATCTATTGAGATAATCATGTGGTTTTTGTCTTTGGTTCTGTTTATGTGATGGATTACATTTATAGATTTGTGGATGTTGAACCAGCCTTGCATCCCTGAGATGAAGCCTACTTAATTGTGATGGATAAGCCATTTGATGTGCTGTTAGATTCGTTTTGCTAGTATTTCATTGAAGATTTTTGCATCAGTGTTCATCATGGATATTGGCCTTATGTTTTCTTTTTTAGCTGTATCTCTGCCAGGTTTTGGTATCAGGATGATGTTGGTCTCATAAAATGAGTTATGGAGGATTCCCTGTTTTTGTATTGTTTGGAGTAGTTTCAGAAGGTATTGTACCAGCTCCTCTTTGTACCTCTGGTAGAATTCGGCTGTGAACCCATCTGGTCCTGGACCTTTTTTGGTTGGTAGGCTATTAATTGCTGCCTCAACTTCAGAGCTTGTTATTGATCTATTCAGGAATTCAACTCCTTTCTGGTTTAGTCTTGGGAGGGTGTAAGTGTCCTGGAATTTATCCATTTCTTCTTGGTTTACTGGTTTATGTGCATAGAAGTGTTTGTAGTAATCTCTGATGGTAATTTGTATTTCTGTAGGATCGGTGTTGATATTCCCTTTATCATTTCTTATTGCATCTATTTTGAATCTTCTCTCTTTTCTTGTTTATTAGTTTGGCTAGTGGTCCATCTATTTTGATGATCTTGTCAAAAAACCAGCTCCTGGATTTATTGATTTTTTTGAAGGGTTTTTTGTGTCTCTGTCTCCTTTAATTCTGCTTTGATCTTAGTTATTTCTTGCCTTCTGCTGGCTTTTGAATTTGTTTGATCATGTTCCTCTAGTTCTTTTATTTGTGACATTAGGGTGTCAATTTTATGTTTCCTCACTTCTCTAGTGGGCCTTGAATGCTATAAATTTCCCTCTAGACACTGCTTTAAATGTGTCCCAGAGATTCTGGTCCATTTTGTCTTCGTTCTCATTGGTTTTGAAGAACATCTTTATTACTGCCTTCATTTCATTATTTGTCCAGTAGTCAAAGAAATGAACTTCTAAAGGTCTTGGAAGAGCACTCCTTTTGTAGCTACTTAACTAATTAACCTAAATTCTATCAATGTCTAAGCAGGATAACTCCATGAAAACCAATGAATAGAAGACTTAGGGGTATAGTGGCATGTAGTTCATATCAGAGACATCTAATTTTCTTGACTGGGAAGGAAGCTATGTTATCTGTGAAGGGTTTCCCTACACTCCAGTCCACCCCCATTCTAGCTTGAGTTCTCTCTTACCTTAGGAAGCCTTATCATGGGCAGAAGTCATCAATACCTCCAGCCTCGACTCAGTAAGTCTCCATTCATTGAGAAGTTTTTTTGAGTCTCGTTGTTAAGAAGATGACATTTAGAGTATAAGAAAATTGGGACAATTGCGAGAGCAATTACAAAAGTACTTCCTGAAACTCTTCCCTGACTAGAGAGGACAGTTTTTCTTATATGTTGCTTCATTGTTCTATGGGCAGACGATGCCAACCTAAGGGATAATAACAAGAACAGCTAATATTTGACTCTGTGCTAGAAACTGTTTTACATGTGTTACCTTATTTAATCCTCACAACAGCCCCGTGAGATAGATAGATATTATTCTATTTCAGAGATGAGGAAACTGAGGATCAGAGAAGTTAAAGTAACTTACTCTGTGTTACTCACAGAGGCAGTTGTAGAACCAGGATTTGAACTCAGGCTTCCTAGTCTTCACCCTTTACCACTGTCATAGACTGTCTCTTCTAATTTTGGCCTAAGAATCTGGAGACTTTGCTTCAATCCTGACTGCCACTTTGAGGCATCTCCCTGTCTGGCCTTGGATTTCTCATCTGGGAAGTAGAAAGAATAAGGCTTGCCTGCCTGCCTTGCAGGACTGTTTTGAAGTCCAAATAAGAGCGTTGGTGGGAAGGCACTGTTCTTGAACTAGGTCTTCACGGAAGCCAGGGACAAAAGAAGAATGGCAGAAAAGAGTAGGGAAGGCCTTTCTGAAGAGGGAATAGGGGGCAGACATTAGAAGGATACAAGATAGAGTGGTGCGAATAAACAGAATGTGTTGGAATGAATGTAGTGGCAGAGAAAAGGCCTTTTGGTGACCTTTGTTATAGAATGATCTACGTGTGGCCTTGCCTGAGGTCACACGTCTGTGTTGAGGAGCAGTGAAACTTGCTGAGTCTGACCCATTATAATGTGCTGATGGAAAGCCATGAATGCAAACACAGGATATTCACACAAGTCTTTTTTTTCTCTCTTTTTTCTGTTGTTTATCAAAAATTTTGATTGCTCTGGTTGAAACTCCTATTTCTCACTGTGTCGGTGCTAGAGAGGGAGAACAATTTATTAGCAGCCTTCTTATGATGATCCTTCATATAATTAGTGACAGTTATTAAATCTTCCCTTGAGGGGTAGAGGAGTAGTTTCTGTGCCTGACTGTACATGCCATGCCAATTGTCTTTGGGCTACAGAGGAATGCTAAGGGCTTCCTGGCATGCACATTCAGGGATCGCTAAGCACTTCTGATCCTCCTGGAAGCTGAGACTGGGGCTCCAAAACAGGGTTGTTTATTTTGTGTGTGTGTGTGTGTGTGTGTAAGAAGTGGGAGCTCTGCTTGAAACTAACCAGGTTACTTTCAGTCCCTCAGATTCACCTTTGTATCCACACTTCACCATTGCTTCACTTTGGTAACAGAGGAAAGGCCTTTTGGTGACCTTTGTTATGGAAGAGTTCATGTTCCCTTCAATCCCTCTGCTTTATCTGTGTTTTGCCCTTTTGTAGTGTTTGCTGTGATTTTTGGCTGGCACTTTTATTCAAAAAGAGACAGAGCTCATGATTAGAATTGTCTGAAAAAGGAAAGGGCTTCCTTGGGAGACAGTGATTTCATCACTCGTTGTGTTCAAGCAGATAGGCTGTGCAATTGCTGGCAGGGGATATTGTCAAGGGACTTTATGTATTGATTGGGGAGCAAGGGTTGACAATGACTTGTCCACCTTCCATTTCCTTTATAAACTCTGATTCTATAGCTTTGAGTGTCTGTTGTTCAATGAGACTGGCAGTAATAACCCCTCACCTTTTCAAAGGATGAATTGCTTTTTACTCCTCTCTGGTTGACTAGATTTGGCCTTTGAAACTATCAAGGTGAGATTTAGGCAATACCATTTACAGATTCTCTTCTCAGAAATATTACACTGCTAGAGACAGGGGCCGGCTGGCTTTCTAAGACAATCCTTGAGCCTTTATTGACTTCATGAAGGTGTTACTGGCTGGATATATGGTAGTTTTCTTTTAAAACTACTGATCCATTTGCGGTGAGGGGCTGCTAAAGATGTTGAAGAGGGTGTACCAAGGGCTGGGTAATCATCACTTTATCATATGGAACATGGTAAGTCTGTCTGAATAAACATATAGGTATATAAATGCAAGGATAGAGGTTGACAAGGATTTCACACAAAATCCATAACCATGGTTTCCTCGGGAGAGGTAGGATATGATTAGGATGGAGAACAGTCAAAGGGGAAATTTCACCTTATCCAGACAGTTTTAGCTTTTTAATGTATCTATTTTTATAGAGATATAATTTCCATAACATAAAATTTACCATTTTAAAGTAGACAGTTTAGTGGGTTTTAGTATATTCACAAAGTTGTACAACCATCACCATTGTCTAATTCTGAAACATATTTTTAAAATCGTTTTTAATAGACAAAACTGTATATATTTTTGGAGCATAATGTGACGATTTGATATGTATGTGCGTGCGCACATACACACACACACACACATATATATTGTGGAATGATTAAATTAACATATCACCTCGCATACTTATCATTATTTTGTAGTGAGAACATTTAAAATCGTACTTTCTTAGCAATTTTCCAATAATAATAGTATTCTGTTATACAAGTATGCCATATTTTGGTTTATCCATTCATCAATTAATGAACATTTTGGTTGTTTTTCCTTTTGGCTGTTATGAATAATGCTACTATGAACATTTGTGTACAAATTTTTCTGTGAACACGTGTTTTTATTTCTCTTGAGTATATACCTAGGAGTGGAATTGTTGGATCATACAGTAACTGCATGCTTAACTTTTTGAGAAACTGCCAAAATGTTTTCTACAGCAGCTATACCATTTTACATTCCTACCAGCAGTGTGTGAGAGTTTCCCATTACTGGGATGTCTTTTCACTTTATCGATGGTATCATTTGTAGCACACAGTTTTCAATTTTGATGAAGTTCACTTTACTTTTGCTTGGTTGCTTATGTTCTAGGTGTCATATATAAGAAACTATTGTCTAAGGTTACAGATTTTCCTCTATGTTTTCTTTGATGACTTTGATAATCTGATTTCATTCAAATATTTCATCCATTTTAATTTAATTTTTGTGTATAGTGTAAAGTAGGGACGAAAGTTCATTCTTTTGCATGTGGATATCCAGTTGTACCAGCATCATTTGTTCAAAAAACTTTACTTCTTGAATCATCTTGGCACCTTTGACAAATATCAATTCAACATGGATGTAGGATATATTTCTGGACTCCTGGTTTTATTTCATTGATCTTTATTCTTATACCAGTGCCCTATTCTCTTGATTATTGTAGGTTTGTAATAAGTTTTGAAATCAGAAAGTATGAGTCCTCCAACTTTATTTTCCTTTTTCAAAATTGTTTTGGTTATTCTGGGTCCCTAAAAATTCCATGTGAGTTTTAATATCAGTTTTTCAATTTTCTGCAAAGACACCAGGTGAGATTCTGATAGGTATTGTTTTGAATCGAATTAATCTGAGGAATATTGCCATATTAGCACCATTAAATCTTCCACTCCATGAAAAGGAGAGGTTTTTCTATTTAGTTCTTCTTTACTTTGTTTCAATAATGCTTTGCAGTTTTCAGTGTATAAGATTGCACTTCTTTTCTTAACTTTATTCCTATGTATTCTTTCTGTTGCTATTTAAATGTGATTATTTTCTTAATATAACTCTCAGATTGTTCACTGCTAGTATATAGAAACATAATTGATTTTTTATATTGATCTTATATCCTGCAACAAGGCCCAGCTTATTTATTAGTTATAACAGGTTTTTTGATGGATTCTGAATGATTTCCTGCATATCACATTATATGATCTGTGACTAGAGATAGTTTTACCTCTTTCTGATACAATGTCTTATTTCTTTCTCTTGTCCAATTGCCCTGGCTAGAACCTTCAGTATAAGGTTGAATAGAAGCAATGAAATTGAGTATCCTTGTCTTGTTCTTGATTGTAGGATGAAAGCCTTTAGTCTTTCACCATTAAATATGATATTAACTATGGATTTTTCATAAATGTTCTTTATTATTTAGAGGAAAGTTCCCTTGTATTTCTGGTTTGTTGAGTATTTTTTTTTCTTTTTTTTACCATGAAAGGGTGTTGGATTTTGCAAATGCTTTTTTGGTGCCTGTTGACATGATCGTGTGGGATTTTATAACCTTATTTCACTAATATGGTATAATTTACATGGACAGATTTTCATATGTGAAGCAACCTTGCATTCCTGGGATAAATTGCATCTGGTAAGGTAGAAAATTTGTTTTTAATATGTTGCTGGATTTGGTTTGCTAATATTTTATTGAGGATTTCTATATTTCTGTTATTTGGAGGGGTCTGTGAAAGATTGGTATTAGTTATTTTTAAAATATTTGGTAGAATTCACCAGTGAAGCCATCTAGTCCTGAGTTTTGTTTTTTTTCCCCCCATGTGGGAAGTTTTCAAGATTGAATGAAGTTATTCTTTAAATCTTTTTCTTGTTATAGGTCTTCTCAGATTTTCTATTTCTTCTTCAGTCAGTTTCTGTAGCTTGTGTCTTTCTAGGACTTTGTCCATTTCATCAGGTTATGTTGTTTATTGGCATACAATTGTTGATAATATTCCCTTTTAATCCTTATTTCTGTAAGATCAGTAGTAATATTTCTTCTTTCATCCATGATTTCAATAATTTTAATCTATTTTTTTCTATTTTAACTTTTTTCAAGGAAAATGTGTTGTTGTATAATGTATAATTTTAAAAAGAGAAAAAAATGGAAGGCACAAAATAAGAAGGCATAGTAAAGATATGAGTATATTGGTAACTCCCTGGCTGTCTTTATGGGTATCAGTTTCTTTATTAGGAAATTGAGAGGTTGGGTTACTGTTGCTGAAGTTGTTGAAAGCCTCTGGACTATCGTATTTCTATGTTTGAGCATGTGATTCCAGGACATAGATGTGAATATTGGTGAACAGAAAATAGACCAGTCTGTGAGGAGCCTGATATTCCTGAGGGAAGTAGTAGGAAGTAAGAGTGGAAATACAGATTAGAGTCAGATTATAGTAATATTTGTATGTCAGTGTGAGTGATGTGGACTTGCTTTATAATCAGTGGAGAGTTATTAAGGATTTGAGGCTTATGAATTAGCCAATCAAGGTGATAGTCAAGGAAATTGGTCTGATAGTGGTATGTGGGAAGGGTAAAAGCTAGAGGATCACCCAGGGACTTGTCAATGTATAACAGGATGAGAACAATGACAGTGAAAATAGAAAAAGGAGCAATAAAGACCAGAGATTGTCTCCAAATTGGAAAGCACTCCGGGTTTTAGAAGGAGGAGGGAAGAATGAGTTGTCTTGCTCATCTGCATGTCCTTCACAGTTAGTGGTTAGGCACAGAATCACTCCAAAGTAACTGTTAAATTGAACTGCATTAACCAGCTTTGCTTCAGAGTTCAATGAAGGCTGGGGAAACCAGCCTTTAAGTACTCTAAGAAGAATTACAGGACAGCCTTTCAATCTGGCAGATTCCAGGCATTATCCGTTTTCTTACTTGTCACCCAGGCATCTATATGTGCTAATTGCAGCATTAATGAAGAAAAGGTACACACTAGCCTACACAGATTGTTGCATAGGGTTGATAATGGCTCTCTGGTCCGACATTTCAGACCAGATAAGCTTATGGGCTGACCTGTGTCAAGGCACTCTGACATACTAACAGACAAAGACCTTTCTCTGCACAGAACAGGGAAGCTCTCAAGAGCAGAGGACTGAGGTTAGACCAGAAAGTCTTCTCACTAGGCCCAGGGGATTTTTTGTGGGAACCTGGAATCAGGAGAAGAACAATTAGGCCTTATGTGGGACCTTTTTCTAGGCTAAAAAACATCTTTTCTCAAATGTCAGCTCTATAAAGGGCAGTGATTTCTATCTTTTTTATTTGCTGATGTATCCCTAATATCTGGCACATTATTGGCACTTGGCATAGATTTAATGAATGAATGAATCTGTTAGTAGTTATTGTGGATGAAAGCAGTATCTTAACCTAAGGAATAGGCTTCTGGGGTTGGGATAGAGTAGATGAAGTTGTCTTCTCAAGAGCTCCTTATGAAGGAGCCTGCTACATGGGCCTTTAGTTATAGCCAGAAGGGACTTCTCTACCAAATTCTTTATAAGGAATCTGTTTTCACTTGGCTGGAGTTGCCTTCATCTTCTCTCACTGGTATTTGGAACGACAGTGTCACGGTGTATAGCTTGAACCTAAATGTGGTTCTGTTTCTGCCTTTACATCTGCTCCCCCTTTCCTTCCTTCGTGTCCTGTGTTCCTTCCCAGTGGAGTTGTTCAAAATATCCTATTCCAGCTATCCAAATGCCAACATTTGGACCTGACTTTTCTTAAACTCCTAAGAAGAAAAGAGAGGATTCTTTTTCCTTAAAGGCCTGCCTATGTTACCCTTTCCATAGCAGGATTTAGCTTGCTTTGTGAGAAGCAGGGGAAAGCTAATGGATTATTAGAGAATGAGGTTTTCATTGTTACAAATAGCATCATGTATATGAGATGTTTGTTTCAGTGTCTTAAATAACTTTTTTTGCCCAGGTCCATTCTTTTGAATAATCATCTCTCATATTACCTGTTGACTGCATTAAAGGACAGCTATTAACATATTGAAAACACAAAGCTGACGTTTCAGAAGCTGGAAAGAGATTTATAATGGAGCACTTGCAGAGGGTGATAGGTTTTGGATGGAGATACATTTTGCAAATTTGGCTACGTATGCAAAGTACATAAAAACAGAATGAACCCTATTTGCTTTGGCCTGTGACAATTCAGTCATATGTTGATATATGCTGGTGACTTCTCTAACTTCACTAAGTGGTAATCATGCCCCCTCACCTCCTATGAGAAAAAGAAGAATATACAGAGTTGGGAAGTAATTACCATCCCTCTAGTTCTATCCCAAAGCCTCTTCCCCTCAGTGATTACCCACCAAAAGGCTTTTCTGATGGCAGAAATAGGGATGCATCTAAATTGTTGGATCTCAGCTTCTTGAGGCAGGAATGTGGAAAAAGCTGGGGGCTAAGAAGGGAAAATATGGAGAGTGTTTTAAACCTGTTGAGACAACTGGCAAGCTCTTTGGCTAATTACCCCTGACACATTTTGTCACTCTGCCAAACAGGTCCACTCTTCTTTTTCTTCCTGCCTCCATGGTTTCCCCATTTCCTAGGACTGCAGGGGTGGTAGGAAGGGCCATCTTCTTGATTTTCAGTCAAAGTCATCTAGAAGATCCAAAGACATCTGACTTGGCTGTCCCAAAGGTTTTTTTTTTCTTAGCTTCACTCTGCCTTCATGATTTAGAATGGACAGTCTCAACCATTACCAAATGTATCAATTTCTGATGATTCTAATAATTGTCCGCCCATCTTGGCCCAAGCCATTTCCTTTTCTTTTCCTGTCTTCCTTAGAGCCAGAGGCACAAAGATGCTGACACAGTGACTAACAGCATAGGCTCTGGAGACACTGGCTCCTATCCCAGCTCCTCTGCCTCCTAACTGTATGACTTGGGACAGATTGCTTAACTTCTCTGAGCCTCAGTCTCCTCTTCTGTGAAATGGTGGTAATGGTGATCGTTAACTAGCAGTGCTGAATACAGTATATTGCAAGCTCTTAGCACAGTGAATGGTATATAGTTGGTGCCAATTAATAGCTATTGCTAGTATGTGGTGGGGAAATATTCTCCCTTCCCCATCCTAATCTTAAAAAGGTAGAGATCTTTGCATGTCCAAGACATTTTATGGTCAAATTTTGATGATTATTTTTACATCTTATTACAGAAATCAACACTGACATTGTTTTCGAGATACCCACTCTAGCACTTAACTTTGGCCTCTATATTTGCAGGTGCATAAATGCGTGTTTTACAGCAATCCAACTGTGGCACTCAAGATGTATAGCTTAACCTTTTTTAAAATCCAGTTGTGCCACCTAGCTGGGCTCCAGCATGAATGAATCTAGTTACTCCACTCTATTTACAGATAGGTCGCCAGAGACCTACAGAAAATTAAACCCGTGCCCAGGGCAAAAAGTCCCCCTAGAGCCAGGTTTGGAATTCTGTTTGCAGAGGTCTCTGGTTGAAGTTTCTCTGAATACCTGAGAAATTTCAATTTATCCTTTTTCTTATTGTCTAGAAACCTCTCAAAGAAGGAAGCTAACTCATTATTTTTCTTTTGCCTGCTTCCACAGCTCTGGGTGAACCAGGAAGATGAGGTGGAGGAAGGGCCCAGTGATGTGCAGAACGGACACCTGGACCCCAACTCAGACTGCCTCTGTCTGGGGCGGCCACTACAGAACCGGGACCAGATGCGGGCCAATGTCATCAATGAGATCATGAGCACTGAGCGTCACTACATCAAGCACCTCAAGGATATTTGTGAGGTAACCATGGTGATTCATGTGGAGATACTTCGTGAAGAACTGACAACCCTCCTGGGCCCTGCCTGTGACAGTCCCAAGATGTTGGAAAGGGCACATACCCTCCCAGATTGTGTTCAGTGAGGTGAAACTGCTTCCTTAGGGTTTCTCAGTCTCTGTTTTTCACATTTTTCTCTATCTAACTTTCATATTTATTTGTTTACATACATTGTCTCTCTCCCTTTACCCTTTCTTTGTGTCTTCCTCATTTTTTCCCCTGAATCCCTACTTTTATCTTCGTGGTTTCTGATCCAGTTGCAGCCATCTCATGTAAGGGCTTCACCTCACTCATTAAAGCAGAATGCATCTCCCGCAAAGCCAGTGATTCACAGACTTCAACATGCACCAGAGTTTGCGGGGGAAGCTTGTTAAGCAGCCCTCTCACTCTTGTCCGCCAAGTCATGAATTATCAGTCTCAGGAAGGCATGAACATTTCTAGGTTTAATGAGCATCCCTGGTGATGCTGATGCTGCTGGTCCAACTCTCTCACTTGGAGAACACTAGTTGTGAGTTTAAGCAGAAAAGAGCTTGGAGACAGCAGTCTACAGAAGACGAAGGCTGGACAAACATTGGCTCTTCTAGTATGTCACTTTTTTCCCCAGGAGATGTCTCTCGAATTCCTAACCCCATTACTTTCATCTCTCTGTCCTAAGTGAAGATGAGAGCCTTTTCCCTCGTACTCTCTTAAGCTTAGTAGATGCAAGCTGGCATTTTCAAAGGGCATTTTACTGAACAGGAAGGGAAAACCAATGGGAAATGAAGGCAGTGTTTTTAAAAGGATTAAACACACACACAGACACACACACACACACACAATTATATCTTTCTTCTTTACCCAGGGAAAACTCTGCTTTGAATCTTTTTGTCACCTTTCTTCCAGAAGAGGGCTTAGGTTCTGTTTTCTGTCCCCCAGCCTAGGGTCCACTGTGGAGTCACTGTGGAGTACAGCCCCAACATTTTTCAAAGTTCTTATTTCTCTAGATAGTACTGCCCAATAGAACTTCCTGGAATGATGAAAATGTTCTATGTCTGCATTCTCCAATATAGTAGCTGTGAGTCAACAATTTATGGCTGTTGAAGAGTTAAAATGTGGCTAGTATGACTAAGAAATGGAATTTTAAATTGTATTTACATTTAATTTAATTTAGGCAACCATATATCTATAATGACAGCCACATTGGACAGTGCAGCTCTGGAAACACCAAAGCCAAGGATTATGTGCCTGAATTTTCATTATCTCAACTCATTTTCACACCCCTCCCAGGAAGATTAAAGTTATCTTGTCCCATTGCCCCACTTCCTACCCTTCCATGAGGCAATAAAATACAGTAGAAAGAATAAGAGGTCTGGAGAAATGGAATGCTGGTTTTTCACATTCTGTCTTTGTCACTAATTTACCCCGTGAGCCTGAAGGCATCCTTTAACTCCTCTGACATTCAGTTTTCTTATTTTTCCAGTGGGCTTCATTATAACAATCTCTTAATGTTGTTGAGGAAATTAAGTAAATATAATATTGCAGTAACATATGTTGTATTTGGGAAAAGGTAATTTTCTTTTTTGCCTCTTTTTAAAATCTATTCACTCATCCATCCTTTTCTTAATTCCTTCTCCCTTCACATCAATGGTTGATGCTAAAAAAAATTCTCCCTTGGAATGTGCTACATGGCATTCAGCATAAAACCACTGACACTTTATTCATTCAGCAAACTTTTAGTGGAATTCTGCTCTGTACCAGGCCTGGACATAACTTCTAGCCTCAAATTGTTGTACTTTAGGTCAGCAGCATCGGTATCACCTGGGAACTTGTTAGAAATACAAAATCTTTGGTTCCAACCCAGACCTACTGAATCAGCCTATGCATTTTAACAAAGTTATTACCTGTTGTATAATACATATTAAAGTTTGAGGAGTGTTGCTCCAAAATAACACCTATATTACAATGTCATAGTGTTTTTCATAAAATTAAATAATCTGTTCTTCACTTGGTAGCTGAGGGATGCTGTCAAGATCTAAATCAGGTTGTATCACTCCTCTGCTCAGAACCTTCTAATGGCTCACCATTTCTCCCCGAATAAAAGCCAAAATTATTATTACTTACAAGGGCCTGTGTGATCAATCCATCCTTGCCTCTATGACTTTCACCTCCTGCTCCTTTCTGCCATGCTTTCTTCACTACACAGCTGTACTGGCCTCTTGCTTTTCCTTCAACATTACTAATATGCTCCTGCCTCAGAGCCTTTGCACTGTTTTTTTCCCCCTGCTTAAAGCATTCCCCTTCCCATTCCACATTTACATGGCTCCCGTCCTTAGCTCCTTTAAGTCTTTGCTCAAATATCAACTTCTTGAGACTTCTCTAAGCATTCTATTTAAACCTGTAATGTTGCACTGCCTCTGCCCCTTTCCTGCTTTATTCCTATCCTTTATACTTATCTATCTGACATATATATTTAACTTATATATTTTGTTTATTTTCTATCTCCCCTACTGGAATGTACTTTCCATGAAGGGCAGGGATTTTCATCTGTTGATTTACGGATATATCCCCCCTAGCACAGTGCCTGGTACATAGTAGATGCTTGATAAATATTGCTTAAAGTCAAAATTAAATATAATTACTCACATGTATATACTGCTTTGATTGGCAAAGTACATTCACATCATATGTCATTTGATCTTCAAAGAGGACAGAGGTTTCTATTGTTATTTCTATTTTCTAGATCAACAGATTGAGTCTCTAAGAAGCAAAATTATTTTCCCAGAGCTCTGAGGTATTAGCCCAGTGGAAGTCCTTAGAAGGCTCTCCCAATTCCCACACATCTTTACCTCTTCCTATGGGCCACAGGCTCAGGACAGCAGTGGAAGTTATTTGTCTTTCCAGAAAGTAAGGAGTGATATGATCCTGCTTTAAGGACTTTTCCAATTCAGCCCACCTAATCAAACCTTTTGTTGACAATTTGCTGGTTCCTTATTTTTCAACTATTATTGGTGATGAAGTTAAGTATTTAAATGGGAGCTATCTTTTTGTCTCACCCTATAATCATAGGCATCAAAGGGAGGTGGAGAAAGCTGTGT
The DNA here is from genome assembly GCA_963574635.1 of Cheracebus regulus. NCBI lineage: Eukaryota > Metazoa > Chordata > Mammalia > Primates > Pitheciidae > Cheracebus > Cheracebus regulus. The sequence continues at coordinate 9,904 of CAUYQU010047367.1, read as the reverse complement.
CTAGCTGGACCAGAAGACAGTAGTTTAGCCCAGGACTGTGTTTGGTTTAATGAAACCAAAATCCGTGAGGAGCGAATGGTTTATTAGAAAGAATACCAGACTCAGAATTGGGAGTTCTGGGTTCAGGTCCCACCTTGGTCACTATCTGGCTGAGGAATCACAAATGAGTCTTTTCCACCCTAGGCCTTGTCCCCCATCTCTAAAATGTGTAGGTTTGGAGGAGCTCTGTAAGTTATGTCTGGATCTTACTTTTTTTCTAGTTCTGTAAATGTAGATATGTGCTCACTAAAGAAATATTGTGATAGTGAGCCAGGCTGCTTCTGCATTTTCTGCCTCTTCCTTCTTGGTACCCTTGGAAGCATGTCTTACTCAAGCATGAATGTGTTAACATGGCATAAACCACTCTTTCTGCTGTAGGTTATGGGAGAGCTCTAAACACTTCCTACTCTTATACTTCTTGAAGGGGAAATGGGGAAAATTATATTCAGTATAGAATAAAAGTCACACTATTTTTTAGAGAACATTTTTTTCTCTCCTGGGAGCAGAAAGTACTTTACAAACTTTTTAAAAATTGTAGTATATGTTCTGAGATACATCTGCAGAACATGCAGGTTTGTTACATAGGTATGCATCTGCCACAGTGGTTTGCTGCATCTATCCCCCCATTATCTATATTAGGTATTTCTCCTAATGCTATCCCTCCCCAGCTCCCCACCCACCAACAGGCCCTGGTTGTGATGTTCCCCTCCCTATGTCCATGTGTTCTCATTTTTCAACTCCCAATTATGAGTGAGAGCATATGGTGTTTAGTTTTATATTCTTGTGTTAGTTTGCTGAGAATGATGGTTTCCAGCTTCATCCATGTCCCTGCAAAGGACATGAACTTATCCTTTTTATGGCTGCATAGTATTCCATTGTGTTTATTTGCCACATTTTCTTTATCCAGTCTATCCTTGATGGGGATTTGGGTTGGTTCCAAGTCTTTGCTATTGTGACCAGTGCCACAATAAGCATGTGTGCATGTGTCTTTATAATATATAATGATTTATAAGCCTTTTGGTATATACCCAGTAATGAGATTGCTGGGTCAAATGATATTTCTAGTTCTAGCTCCTTGAGGAATCACCACACTGTCTTCCACAATGGTTGAACTAATTTACACTCCCACCAACTCTCTAGTTAATCTGTTGTCTCCTGACTTTTTGATTATTACCCTTCTAATGGGCAGGATATGGTATCTCATTGTGGTTTTTTATTTGCATTTCTCTAATGACCAGTGATGATCAGCTTTTTTTCATATGTTTTTGGGCTGCATAAATGTCTTCTTTTGTGAAGTGTCTGTTCATATCCTTTGCCCACTTTTTGATGGGGTTGTTTTTTCTTATAAATTTGTTTAAGGCTTTTGTAGATTCTGGATATTAGACCTCTGTGAGATGGATAGATCATAACAATTTTCTCGCATTCTGTAGGTTGCCTCTGCACTCTGATGATAGTTTCTTTTGCTCTGCAGAAGCTCTTTAGTTTAATTAGATCCCATTTGTCAATTTTGGCTTTTGTTGTCATTGCTTTTAGTGTTTTAATCATGAACTCTGCCCATGCCTGTGTCCTGAATTGTATTGCCTAGGTTTTCTTTTAGGGTTTTTTTTTAATTGTACCTTAAGTTCTGGGGTACACATGCAGATCTTGCAGGATTGTTGCATAGGTACACAGATGCCATGGTGGTTTGCGGTCTCCATCCCTCTGTCTCCTACATCAGGCATTTCTCCCAATGTTATCCCTCCCCAACTTCCACATCCCCTGCTGTCCCTCCCCTAGTCCCCCACCCCCTCAACAGACCCCAGTGTGTGACATGCCCCTTCCTGTGCCCATGTGTTCTCATTCTTCAACACCCGCCTACAAGTGAGAACATGTGGTGTTAGGATTTCTGTTCTTATCTCAGTTTACTGAGAATGATGGTTTCCAGATTCATCCATGTCCCTACAAAGGACATGAACTCATCCATTTTTATGGCTGCATAGTATTCCATGGTGTATATGTGCCACATTTTCTTTGTGTAGTCTATCATTGATGGGCATTTGGGTTGGTTCCAGATCTTTGCTATTGTAAACAGTGCCACAATGAATCTACGTGTGCATATGTCTTTGTGATAGAATGATTTATAATCTTTTGGCTACGTACCCAGTAATGGGATTGCTGGATCAAATGGAATTACTATTTCTAGATCCTTGAGGAATCACCACACTGTCTTCCACAATGTTTGAACTAGTTTACACTCCCACCAACAGTGTAAAAGTGTTCCTTTTTCTCCACATCCTCTCCAGCATCTGTTGTCTCCAGATATTTTAATCATCACCATTCTAACTGGTGTGAGATTGTATCTCAGTATGGTTTTGATTTGCATTTCTCTAATGACCAGTGATGATGTACATTTTTTCATGTTTGTTGGCCTCATAAATGTCTTCTTTGAAAAGTATCTGTTCATATCTTTTGCCCACTTTTAAATGGGTTTGTTTTTTTCTTGTAAATCTGCTTTAGTTCTTTGTAGATTTTGGATATTAGCCCTTTGTCAGATGAGTAGATCGCAAAATTTTTTTCCCGTTCTGTTGGTTGCTGGTTCACTCTGATGATTGTTTCTTTTGCTGTGCAGAAACTCTTAAGTTTAATTAGATCCCATTTTTCTATTTTGGCTTTTGTTGCCATTGCTTTTGGTGTTTTAGTCATGAAGTCCTTGCCTATGCCTATGTCCTGAATGGTATTGCCTAGGTTTTCTTCTAGGGTTTTTATGGTGTTAGTCTTATGTTTAAATCTTTAATCCAACTGAAGTTAATTTTAGTTTAAGGTGTAAGGAAGGGGTCCAGTTTCAGCTTTCTGCACATGGCTAACCAGTTTTCCCAACACCATTTATTAAACAGGGAATCCTTTCCCCATTGCTTGTTTTTGTCAGGTTTGTCGAAGATCAGGTGGTTGTAGATGTGTGGCGTTACTTCTGAGGCCTCTGTTCTGTTCCATTGTTCTATATCTCTGTTTTAGTACCAGTACCATGCTGTTTTGATTACTGTAGCCTTGTAGTATAGTTGGAAGTCAGGCAGCATGATGCCTCCTACTTTGTTCTTTTTGCTTAGGATTTTCTTGGCTGGGCGGGCTCTCTTTTGGTTCCATATGAAGCTTAAAGTGTTTTTTTTCCAGTTCTGTGAAGAAGGTCAATGGTAGCTGGATGGGGATAATGTTGAATCTATAAATTACTTTCGGCAGTGTGGCCATTTTCATGGTACTGATTCTTCCTAACCATGGGCATAGAATGTTTTTTCATCTGTGTCCTCTCTTATTTCGTTGAGCAGTGGTTTGTAGTTCTTCTTGAAGAGGTCCTTCACATCCTTTGTTAGTTGTATTCCTAGGTTTTTTATTCTCTTTGTAGCAATTGTGAATAGGAGTTCACTCATGATTTGGCTCTCTGTCTGTTATTGGTGTATAGGAATGCTTGTGATTTTTGCACATTGATTTTGTATCATGAGATTTTGCTGAGGTTACTTATCAGTTTGAGAAGATTTTGGGTTGAGACAATGCGGTCTTCTAAATAGACAATCATGTTGTCTTCAAATAGAGGCAATTTGACTTCCTCTTTTCCTAAATGAATACCTTTTATTTCTTTTTCTTGCCTGATTGTTCTGGCTAGAACTTTCAATACTATATTGAATAGGAATGTTGAGAGAGGGCATCCTTGTCTAGTGCCAGTTTTCAAAGGGAATGCTTCCAGCTTTTGCCCATTCAGTATGATATTGACTGTGGGTTTGTCATAAATAGCTTTTATTATCTTGAGATACATTCCATCGATACCTAGTTTATTGAGAATTTTTAGCATAAAGGGCTGCTGAAAATTTTTTTGAAGGCCCTCTCTGCATCTGTTGAGATGATTGTATGGTTTTGGTTCTGTTTATGTGATGGATTATGTTTATGGATTTGCATACATTGAATCAGCCTTGCATCCCCAGGATGAAGCCTACTTAATTGTAATGGATAAGCTTTTTGATATGCTGTTGCATTTGATTTGCCAGTATTTTATTGAAGATTTTTGCATTGATGTTCCTCATGGATATTGTCCTGTAGTTTTTTTTTGTTTTGTTTTGTTTTGGTTATGTCTCTGCCAGGTTTTGGTATCAGGATGATGTTGGACTCATAAAATGAGTTAGGGAAGATTCCCTCTTTTGTTTTGTTTGGAATAGTTTCAGAAGGAATGATACCAGCTCCTCTTAGTACGTCTGGTAGAATTTGGCTGTAAACCCATCTGGACCTGGACTTTTTTTGGTTAGTAGACTATTAATTCCTGCCTTAATCAGACCTTGTTATTGTTCTGTTCAGGGATTCAGCTTTTTCCTGGTTTAGTCTTGGGAGGGTATAAGTGTTCAGGAATTTATTCATTCCTTCCAGATTTACTGGTTTATGCACATAGAGTTGTTTGTAGTAATCTCTGATGGTACTTTATATTTCTGTGGAATCGATGGTGATATCCCCTTTATTGTTTTTTATTGCATCTATTTGGTTCTTCTCTCTTTCATTTTTTATTAGTCTGGCTAGTGGTCTGTCTGTTTTGTTTATCTTTTCAATTAAGCCGCTCCTAGAATTACTGATTTTTTTGAAGGGATTTCTGTGTCTCTATCTCCTTCATTTCTGCTCTGATCTTAGTTATTTCTTGTCTCTGCTAGCTTTTGAATTTTTTTGATCTTGCTTCTCTAGCTCTTTCAATTTGGATGATAGGGTGTCGATTTTAGATCTTTCCTTGCTTGTCATGTGGGCATTTATTGCTGTAAATTTTCCTCTAGACACTGGTTTAAATGTGTCCCAGAGATTCTAGTGCGTTGGGTCTTCGTTCTCATTGGTTTTGCAGAACATCTTTATTTCTGCCTTCATTTCATTGTTTATTCATTCGTCATTCAGAAGCATGTTGTTCAGTTTCCATGTGGTTGTGTGGTTTTGGGTGAATTTCTCAATCCTGAGTTCTAATTTGATTGCACTGTGGTCTGAGAGACTGTTATGATTTCTGGTTTTTTTTGTTCTTTTTTTGTTTTTTTTTGTTTTTGCATTTGCTGAGAAGTAATTTACTTCCAATTATGTGGTCAGTTTTAGAGTAAGTGGGATGTGGTGCTGAGAAGAATGTATATTGTGTGGATTTGGAGGGGAGAGTTCTGTAGATGTCTGTTAGGTCTGCTTGGTCCAGATCTGCATTCAAGCCCTGGATATCCTTCTTAAGTTTGTATCTGAATGATCTGTCTAATATTGACAGTGGGGTTTTAAAGTCTCTCACTGTTATTGCATGGGAATCTAAGTCTCTTTGTAGGTTGTTAAGAACTTGCTTTATGTATCTTGGTGGTCACGTATTAGGTGCATATATATTTGGGATAGTTAGCTTTTCTTGTTGCAATGATCCTTTTACCATTATGTAATGCCCTTCTTTGTCTCTTTTCATCTTTGTTGGCTTAAAATCTATTATATTACAGACTATGATTGCAACCCTTGCTTTTTTTTTTTGCCCTCCATTTGCTTGGTAAATCTTCTTCCACCCCTTTATTTTGAGACTTGATGTGTCTTTGCATGTGAGATGGGTCTCCTGAATACAGCACACTGATGGGTATTGGCTTTTTATCCAGTTTGCCCGTCTGTGTCTTTTGATTGGGGCATTTAGGCCATTTATATTTAATGTTAATATTGTTATGTGTGAATTTGATCCTGCAATTTTGTTCCTAGCTGGTTGTTTGGCCCATTAGTTGATTGAGTTTCTTCATTGAGTCATTGGTCTTTACCATTTGGTACGTTTTTGCATTGGTTGGTACTGGTTCTTCCTTTCCATGTTTAGTGTTTCCTTCAAAAGCTCTTGTAAGGCAGGTGTGGTGGTGACTAAATCTCTCAGCAATTACTTGTCCATAATGGATTTTGTTTCTGCTTCACTTATGAAGGTTAGTTTGGCTGGATATGAAATTATGGGTTGAAAGTTCTTTAAGGATGTTGAATATTGGCCCCCACTCTCTTCTAGGTTGTAGAGTTTCTGCCAAGAGATCTGCTGTGAGTCTGATGGTCTTTCCTTTGTGGGTGACTCAACCTTTCTCTCTGGCTGCCCTTAGCACTTTTTCCTTCATTTCACCCCTGGTGAATCTGACAATTATGTGCCTTGGGGTTGCTCTTCTTGAGGAATATCTTTGTGGTGTTCTCTGTATTTCCTGGGTTTGAATGTTGGCCTGCCTTGCTAGGTTGGGGAAGTTTTCCTGGATAATATCCTGAAGAGTGTTTTCCAGCTCTGATTCATTCTCCCCATCACATTCAGGTACACCAATCAAGCGTAGATAGGTCTTTTCACATAATCCCATTTTCTTGGATGCTTTGTTCATTTCTTTTCACTGTTTTTCCTCAAATCTTTGCTTCTCATTTTATTTCATTGAGTTGATTTTCAATCTCTGATATCCTTTCTTCTGCTTGATTGATTCGGCTATTGAAACTTGTGTATGCTTTGTGAAGTTCTTGTGCTTTGTTTTTTAGCTCCATCAAGTCATTTATGTTCTTCTCTAAGCTGGTTATTCTAGTTAGGATTTTGTCTAACCTTTTTTCAAGGTTTTTAGTTTCTTTGCTTTGGGTTCAAACATGTTCCTTTAGCTCAGAGGAGTTTGTTATTATGCATAATTCTGAAGCCTGCTTCTGTCAATTCATCAAACTCATTGTCCAACCTGTTTTGCTCCTTTGCTGGTGAGAAGTTTTGATCCCTTGGAGGAAGAGAGGTGTTATGGTCTTTGATAATTTCATCCTTTTTGTTCTGGTTTCTTCTCATCTTTATGGATTTACCTACCTTTGATCTTTGAAGTTGGTGATTTCGCATGTGTCTCTTGAGTTGAGGTCCTTTCTGTTGAAGTTGAAGCTATTTCTTTTTGTTTTTTAGTTTTCCTTGTAACAGTCAGGTCCCTCTGTTGTACGACTGCTGGAGGTCCACTCTAGACCTTGCTTGTCTGGGAATCACCCATGGGGGTTGCAGAAAAGCAAATATTGATGCCTAGTCTTTCCTCTAGGAAAGCCTAGCTTTATCCTGGCTTTCCTCTAGGAAAGCCTAGCTTTATCCTGGAAGGGTACCCACCAGGTGACAGCCAGAGCTCTCCTGTATGAAGCTTCTTTTTTGTTATAGAGAGGTCAGGGCACCACTTGAGGAGGCACTCTATCCCTTGTCTGCCTGCAGAGGCATTGCTGGGCTGTCATGAACTCAGTCCAGCTGCTGTGTAAGCTTCCTCTGACTTTTGTTTACACAGGTAGTTTTAGACCTGCCTCAGCAATGGCAGATGCCCTTCCCCGCTACTGGGCTCGATTGTCCCAGGCCAAGCTTGAACTGATGTGCTGGCTGTGAAACTCTTAAGCGAGAGGGCTTCAGTTTTCTGGTCTTTGTCAGGGGGGACTATCCCACCTGTATCACCTGTCTTGCTGGTTTTAGCTCCCCCTCTGTCTGGGGTGTGGGTAGCTCTGTCCCAGAGGTGCTCTCAGTGCTAGTCAAAACGTTCACCCTGATCTGTGCTAACAACCTACAGAGCCTGTGGGAGCTGCCACTCAGATCTGTGTTGGTAACTCATGGTGCTATTCAGTCCAGTGGGGATCCCCTGTTCTGTGGGTTGCAGCGGGCATGGAAGAAGCACAGTATCTGAACCGGAGTGCCGGGGGCAGTGGGGAAGTACCCGATCATCTGATCTGTTGCGCTTCCTGGATAAGGCAGCACCCTGCCCTGCCACAGTTTGCCCTCGTTGGGCTACACCCACTGTCCAGCCAGTCCCATTGAAATGAGCCTGGTACCTGGGTTGGAAATATGGAGATCACTCACCTTCTGCATCTGTCTTGCTGGGAGCTGTGTTCCAGAGCTGTTCCTATTCGGCCACCTTGACAGAATCCCCTCTTCTAGGGTTTTTATGGTTTTAGGTCTTACATTTAAGTCTTTAATCCATCTTGAGTTAATTTTTGTTTGAGGTATAAGGAATGGATCCAGTTTCAGCTTTCTGCATATTGCTAGCCAGTTTTACCAACACCATTTATTAAACAGGGGATCCTTTCCCCATTACTTGTTTTGTCAGGTTTGTCAAAGATCAGATGGTTGTAGATGTATGGCGTTACTTCTGGGGCCTCTGTTCTGTTCCATTGGTCTGTATCTGTTTTGGTACCAGTACCATACTGTTTTGATTGCAATAGCCTTGTAGTATAGTTTGAAGTCAGGTAGCCTGATGCTTCCAGCTTTGTTGTTTTTGCTTAGGATTGTCTTAGCTTTGTGGGCTCTTTTGGTTTCATATGAAATTTAAAGTTGTTTTTTCCAATTCTGTGAAGAAAGTCAATGGCAGCTTGATGGGGATAACATTGAATTTATAAATTCCTTTGGCAGTATGGCCATTTTCATGATATTGATTCTTCCTAGCTATGAGTATGGAATGTGTTCCATCTGTTTGTATCCTCTCTTATTTCCTTGAGCAGTTATTTGTCCTTGAAGAGTTCTTTCACATTCCTTGTAAGTTGTATTCCTAGGTATTTTATTCTCTTTGTAGCAATTATGGATGGGAGTTAAGTCATGATTTGGCTCTGTTTGTCTGTTACTGGTGTATAGGAATGCTTATGTTTTTTGCACATTGGTTTTGTATCCTGAAACTTTGCTAAAGTTGCTTATCAGCCTAAGGAGATTTTGGACTGAGAGGATGGGGTCTTCTAAATATACAACCATGTCATCAGCAAACAAAGGCAATTTGACTTCCTCTTTTCCTAATTTAATACACTTTATTTCTTTCTCTTGCCTGATTGCCCTGGCCAGAACTTTGCACACTATATTGAATAGGAGTGGTGAGAAAGGGCATCCTTTGCCAGTTCCCCATCCTCTGCCAAAACCCTTGCCAGTTTTCAAAGGGAATGCTTCCAGCTTTTGCCCATTCAGCATTATATTGGCTGTGGCTTGTCACATACAGTTCTTCCGATTTTGAGATACATTCCATCAATACCTAGTTTATTGAGAATTTTTAGCATGAAGGGCTGTTCAATTTAGTTGAAGGCCTTCTCTGAATCTATTGACACAATCATGTGGTTTTCATCTTTGGTTCTGTTTATATAAAAACTTTTAAGTCACAGCACCCTCATTTTACAAATGAGGAAGTAGGAAATAAGGTGATTTTTCAGTGAAATTATTCAGTGAGGTCAGTAAGAGAAATAATCTTTTCAAATGAGTTCTCTGCAGATTACATTCTTCTTTCTAAACCCAGGCAGTGGTATAAAATACTTTCAGTTTAGTTCTAGATCACCTTGACCAACAATTTGTGATATTGCCTCTTAACTTTAGAACTCAAAGTACAGTCAAGAAAACTGAGACAAGAGTAAGCAGACCTAGATGGTTTATAAAACTGTCTTGTCTGTTTTCTCTTGAGAAAGATAATCTCAGACATCTGATAACTATGAAATAAATTCTGTCTTCAGATGCCTCCAGAGAACCTAGCCTAGCTTTCCTCACTCATCTGTATTAGTGGTCATACCATTCACTATCAAGAAATTCTTCCTGGAGAGATCCAAGATGGCCGATTAGCAACAGCTCAGGAATGTAGCTCCCAGTGAAAGCGGAGAGAACGAGTGGACGCTGCACTTTCCGACGAATTTTTGTTGCCCACAGACCGGGAGATTCCCGGCAGAGGAGCCACACGGGTCGCCAGCACGACTCTTTTGGCCGGTGCAGCTGTTTTGCCGGCGCCCCAGTGCGGCGCTTCCCGGTGCGGAGTATAGGGGACGGACGGGCTCGGCTGGTCCCATCCCCACAAGGAAAACAGCAATTGGAAGCGCTGAGGACTGAGAGTTTCACAGCAAGCACAGCGAACCCGGGAAGGTCCGGCTCTGTGGGGAAGGGGCGTCCGCCAAAGGAAAACTA
>CAUYQU010047364.1:0-42228 GCA_963574635.1 Cheracebus regulus | reverse complement strand
GCCTGTTTTGCAACAACTTCTGAAAGAAGCACTATATACAGAAACGAACAACCAGCATTAGTTATCCTAAAAACTTATCAAAAAGTAAATAATATTACAACCATGAACAATTTACATCAACTAACGGGCAAACAACTAGTTGGCCTTAAATAACAGTATTGAATTCACATATATCAATATTAGGCCTAAACTTAGAGGGATTAAATCCCCCAATTAGAACGTACAGTTAGACAAACCTGAATAAAGGGTTGAAACCCATCGGTACACTGTATTCAGACCTTTCTTATAGACAAGGACACACAAAGACTTAACATAATGGGACAGAGTTAGATCTACCAACCTAATGGAAAGAAAGAAAAAAAAAAAACAAAAAAAACCAGATTTGAACTCACACCTGAAACAAGCAAATTTAATAAATATTTACAGAACCTACCACCCCATATCCATAAAACATATATTTTTTCAATATTATACCTATTCTAAAAGTGATCACATAGTAGGAGATAGATCACTTTTTGGTAATTGCATAAGCATTTTACAGATTTGAATGAAATCCTGAGCAATAGAGCAAGATTTTCGTTCTCTCTCCCTCTTTTTCTTTCTTTTTTCTCTTTTATTCTACTTCTTTCTCTCAAAAAAAAAAAAAGAAAGAAAAATTGAGTCATGGGGAAATGGGGAGAAAGCAATCAAAAAAGATGAAAAGAGAATGGCCCTTAGAGAGAAACAAAAAAGTCCCCAAAGTAAAGCAAAAAGTTATTTCAAGAAATGAATGACTACCATTACAAAATGCTTCCTATATTAGCAATGAATTTGAGTGAAAGGAGAGCTGAGAATAGTTCATTTAATTTAGCTATGTGAATGATGTGACTTTTACAAGATTTATTTTGGTAGAGTGATGAGGTGAAAGAACAAATGGGGATGTGGTAATGTTTAAAAAAAACATAATGCAGCACATTGTATTGTAATCAGAATGATCTGGTAAAGAAGTCAAATTAATGGCACAGAGCAAAGCAGAGAAGTGTTGAAGTGATGTCCTTGGTGAGATAATATTTAGTTTATCCCAGTTATATTGCTTGGCATTGGATAAGAACATAAGGTCAACATGATTATGTTTATTTCAGTCTTAACTCTTCTGTCCAGTTATAGGCGTAGACTAATCAGAGGATTAAATTGAACTAGTATATAGGCATTTCCATGCAATCATAAGTGGGAGGACGGGAGGTATTACAGTGAAGGCTAAATGCAAGGGATGGTGAATCATGAGATTCAAGCTGGCTAAGGGTGGAAGTTAGCACATGAAGGAATAAAAGAGGGCATGTGCTAAGTTCAATGGCTATAGGTTGGAGGAAGTAATAGTAATTGTTGAAGCTGGGGAATTAATAGGAAGACCTTCAACCAGAGGAGGTACTGTTTGGAGAGTAGGAGGCTTGAAATGAAGAAATGAAGAAACATTTTCCAATAGAGAAAATGTAATAATCGGTGAACAAAGGCTATTGGGTATGGTGTACTGGTGATAGAGAACAATCATTCAAAAAGAAGAGGTTAACGAACTGAGGACCAAGATTTTGGAAGGACTGTCTATGTTGACTCTTAAAATCATTTGAACGGTAAGATGGGTACTGTTAGAGAGTTAACACTGATGAGTGAAAATCTCCAAAGAATTTGTTGTAGAGGTTTTACATCAGCCTGCAAATGACAACAAATCATTTTGCTATAAATTTGCTTTACATAACATACATATATAATATGTTCAATTTCTATCTGGAACATAATCTCTACTAGAGTTTAATAAAAGCTTTTTTAAAAAAAAAAAAAACAAAAAAAATCTAAAACTAAAAAATACCAAAATGATTTAAAACTGAATTTACTTTACTTTCTAAAATTCTGTTTCTAAAAAATAGAAAAGAGGTGTTTGCTTTTAACAAACTTGGATAATAGAACATAGTATTTAAAAAAATCTTATGCTGCTTATCTTCCATCTTGTACTTTTTCATCAGTGCATATCTTTCCTTATAATAAATCACTTGGGACTATTTGGATGATTTATTTTAAAACTTTTATCAAAGTTGGTTTCTGGTCCAAACTGACACTATTGACTGGAGTGGGAATAGGTCTGATAAGATTGCTCTGAAGATATAGCCCAATAAATCACATAGACTCAAGGAATTAGTTTTGACCTGCTGAATGTGCTTTGCCTTTAGAAAAAAAAAATCCAACACAAATAACTTGTTTTCATCTGGAAAAAGGTATGAGCTAGAAACTTATTTTAAAAACCATGTCTGTTAAACTTGAGTACCTAAATAAATTTTACGTTAGACTTTGGGAGAAGATTATATATTTTTAAAATATCTGTAAAAGTACTCATGCTAACATTCAGATTTTATATACACTGACTACCATTTATTTTAATCAACCAGTGGCCTCCAGTATGTCAATCTTGGCTGTCATGAAGCAGAAAAAGAAATATTGCCTGAACAGACCCTAGAGAAATTCTATAATGACACTTAATTCAGTAAAGGAGAACTGATAATTATTTAACACGTGGGTGGGACAATTCACTTGAAAATAAGTTTAGTATAAATCAATGTAAGTATTGAATAGAAAGATGATTTTGTAGTCAAAACTATCTCGTTTCAAAATGTAGCTTATTTCTTAATGTGGCATGCAGATAGAGAAAATCTGCTCTATAATCAGAGGTTAAGAATATTTCCTGAATATTTCTGAATTCCAATTTCTTCTTTAAATAGACAGCCAAAAATAAAAATGACATAGTTTAACAATAAAAGAGGTCTACATTCTTACGAATATGTTGTTCTGAATTCCCAGTACTGGTCAGTTACATGGAGGTATTAAAAGCATGGAGCTGCTAAACTCCTTAACAGAATATATGATTTATCATCACACACACACACACACACACACACACACACACACACACACACACACACACACACACACACACACACACAGAGAGAAGCTCCAAACAATTTAAGATACCAGTTAGAAGATACCCAGTGATTTATTTCCATACAATATTCAAAACATTTACCACCTGTACCCCATACATTTAGCAAGTTAACTTTATGTCTCTTATTCTTAAATAAATTTTAGGATCAGGAATTATTCTTAGATTTTGTATTCCCACAGAGATGAGAGGAATACCCTGGACTTTGACAGCTCTTAATAATTGTTAGATACACCTAAGAGACAAGCCCGTGTCTAATTTGTAAAGGAGAGACTCAGAAACAGTAAGATTTTTACATTGCAAGGTTTTTATACCACAAAACCTCAGAATGATTACTGCTGATGAATTTATTTCTAATAATAAAGAATATACATCGTATTGAGAGGAAAAATAGCATTTGACAATAGACTGAATAGATAAGAAAGTTTAGCTCTTTGGTTCTGTAATATTGGGGTTCAGGGTGCCCTCAGCTGCCCTGAGAGGACGTTTCTCCAGGTTCTTGGTCTCCTGCCCTCTCAAGAATGAGAGAGGGGACCATGGCATAATGTGCAGTAAATGCTGGACTCAAAAGCGTTTGTAGAAAGTGATTTATTTGAAGAGAGCAAGAAACAGGAGAAGGAGAAAAAAAGCTAACTCTCATATTGAGTGAGAGAATCCAGAAAAATGGAATCCAGGAGAGAAAAGCAGCTTCCACGCTGAGTGGATGGGAATAGAGAGAGATGGCGTTTAGGAGGGGAAGAGAGGCTTCCACGAGAGAGTGTGGAAGGACTCCAGAGGGAAAATCCAGGAGAGGGAAAGATGGTTTCTGCGAAGTTAGTGTTCATGGAAGTGGACCCAAACATGGAGTCCAAAGAGGTGTGGAAGAAGGAGACTTTCAGCCTGGAATGAACCCCACCTTCTCCAAGACCCCAGGGCAATGAAAGGAGTTCCTTAGAACTTCCGCTGGAGTGACTGACTGTTGGTTTCTTCTCGAGCCCGCGAAATTTGAACATAAATTCTTAAATCTCCTGGATGGAGGGAGATGGGAGGGGGCGTGGTGCTGGGAAATTCTTGCCCTTAAAACTGCGCCCCCTTGTGGACTCAGAAAGATAACACATTCCCTCGGTTCTAGGCAATAAAATACTGCTCTAAATTCTATTTTTAAAATACAAGGTTTTAAAGACACACAAAAAAAGTTTTGCTATGAGTTTTTAAATACATTGCCCTAAAACTATTTGGAGAAGGTTTATTATTTTTACTATAAAATGTTTATTTTGCCTCATTATTCTTATTTCTGTGAATTCTCTATATAGACTCTGAAGACCAAAATGAACAATATTTCAATTAGCACTAGAAATAGAAAAAATGTGAAAGGATGAAGGAAAACAGTCTTTGCTGTATTCTTTTGCACTGTAAGAAAATGGCTCAAAGAGACAACAGAAAGAGGCCAGAAGCACTTTGGAATAAGGCAGACCAGGGTTCCAGTCTACCTCCATTATTTTCTAGCTAACAAGGAGGTGCTTAACAAGTCATTAACACGGCACCTCAAATATTAAGTACACAGCAAGTTTAGATATTAATATTTATTTCTGATACAATGTACAAAATGCCTTGATTTTTTGATAACTATTCTCTATATTAGGTTAAGTCAGAAGCATTTTCGTTTTATTGTTAGCACAACAAAATTGTATGTAATTATCATAGAAGCACGATTGAAACCACTTCAGAGTCTCTCCTTTTCAGAAGTTTTCCTCTGGTCCCAACTCCCTCAACAAGTGTCCTGGCCAGTACAACATTAGCTCAGCTTTGCACTTGCTGCCATTGGCAGTCTACTATTTGGAGCACACTTCCAGCACCATCTATTTCATTAACTCTGGTTGAATTTCAACAACAACAAAAATATAATATGCTCTTGTTCCTTGCTTATGTATTTTAACTCTTCTCTGCTCAGCAGTGTAACTTTGTAACTTAAAACATTCTAATTTGCTTTAGCCTTCAGGTTTCCTAATACAATTATAAATATCCTATTAATTTTATCCCTCAGATCGTTTTATGTTTAATATAAGTATAAGGAATTTGCCTTACTTTATTTACATCAATGACTTGTTTTTTTGTTTGAGACGGAGTTTCACTCTTGTTGCCTAGGCTGGAGTGCAATGGTGCGATCTTGGCTCACTGCAACCTCTGCTCCCTGGGTTCAAGTGAGTCTCCTGTTTCAGCCTCCTGAGTAGCTGGGATTACAGGCACCCACACCACACCCAGTTGATTTTGTATTTTTAGTAGAGATGGGGTTTCTCCGTGTTGGTCAGGCTGGTCTCAACCTCCTGACCTGAAGTGATCTGCCCTCCTTGGCCTCCCAAAGTGCTGGGATTACAGTATGTAGCGCCTGGCCTACATAAATTACTTTTACACAAATTTTACTTCATAATGTAACTCAGCTCAATCAACCCTTTTAGAATAGCTGAAAATATTTGCAAAATATGCAGGACAACATTAAGACATTTGTCTTAGAGAATGTAACAAAGAAGTTGGAGATGTGAAACTAAGATAAAGTATAAAAAGAATTAGTTTCAAAATTAGATTTGGAAGGAAAACTAATAAGCGAGCTAATCACTTACCTGACAACCATTTATAAGATTCTGCTCTGTTCAAGTCACTGCATTGGGAAAAAAAAAAAGAGTATTGAAGTCTCCAATAATTTTATAATCTAATTTATAAATGGAATATGATTTATAAGGTACAATAATTTCCAAGAAGAATAAAAGTAGAAGTCTCATACCTCCTAATTTCAAAACCTATGACAAAACTACAGGAATAAAAACTGGGGTAATGGTATAATGACAGATACACAGACCAATGGTATTGAATGGAGAACTCAGAATAAACTCATGTATGTGATCAAATGATTTTCAACAAGTTTATTAAGACCTTTCAATGGGAAAATGACAGTCTTTTCAACAAACTGTGAGGGGAAAAGTAGACAGCTTCATGTGAAAAAAATAAAGTTAGACATTTGCCTTATACTGTATGTAAAAATTCAAGTGGATCAAATATCTAAATATGAGCCAAAACTGCAAAAATGTTAGGAGAAAACATAAGGGAAAAACTTTATGACATTAGATTTGAAAGTGACATCTTTGATGTGAAACCAGAAGCACAGGCAAGAAGGAAATAACATAATTTTGAACATTAGACATTTGATATAGTTTGGATATTTGTTCCCACCCAAATCTCATGTTGAATTGTAGTGCCCAATGCTGGAAGTGAGGGCCGGTGTGGGGTGTTTGAATCATGGTAGTGAGTCTCTCATGGTTTGGTACTGTCTTCTTTGTGATAATAAGGTATTGCAAGATTTGGTCATTTCAAAGCATGACACTGCCCTACCCCAGTCTCTCCTGCTTGTTTCTACTGTTGCCATGTGACATACCTGCTCCCCCTTCACCCTCTGCCATGATTGTAAGCTTCCTGAGGTCTCCCTAGAAGCCAAGCAGATGCCAGCACCATGCCTCCCATACAGCCTGCAGAATCGTGAGCCTCCTGAACCTTTTTGCTTTATAAATTACGCAGTCTTAGGTATTCCTTTTTCCTTTTTTTGAACCTGGGTCTTGTTTTGCCACCCGAGTGATCAAATCATCAAGTGAGCCTTCTCCCTGAGCCCCCCAAATAGCTGGGACTATAGGTGCATGCCACCACACTTGGCTAACTTTTGTATATTTTATAGAGACAGCATCTTGTCATGTTGTCCAAGCTAGTCTTGAACTCCTGAGCTCAAGTAATCCACCCACCTTGGCCTCCCAAAGTGCTGAGATTACAGGCATGAGTCTCCATGCCCATCCTCAGGTTTTGGTTGTTGTTGTTATTGTTTTGCTTGTTCTGTGTATTTATTTTTATTGAGACAGAGTTCTTGCTCTGTCATTCAGGCTGGAATGGTGCAGTGGCATGACCTGGGCTCACTGCAACCTCTGCCTTCTGGGTTCAAGCAGTTCTCATGCCACAACCTCCCAAGTCGCAATGCAAGAACGACCTAATGCATGTCTCCAGACAAGATGTGCCAATGATCAATAAGCATACAAAAAACACCCAACATTAGTAAGCATTAGAGAAAGACAGTGAAAAACATAATGAGATAATCTCACACATTTAGACAGCAACTATCAAAAAATAAGAGATAACTATTGCTGAAGATGTAAAGGAAACCCTTGTACACTGTTGATGAGAATGTAAATTTGTACAGCCTATAAAAAAACAGTATGGAGGTGTCTCAAAGAATTAAAAATAGAGCTACCGTATGATCCAGCGATCCAGCAATCCAGCTACTGGTTATATATCCAAAGACAATGAAGTCAGTGTATCAAAAATATATCTATACTTTCACATTTACTACACCATTGTTCACAGTAGTCAACATATGTAATTAACCTAAGTGTCCATCAGTTGATAAATGGATAAGAAAATGTGGTATACATATTCAATGTAGTACTATTCAGCCTTGAAAAATAATGAAATCCTATCATTTCCAACAATATGGATGAAACTGGAGGACATTATGCTAAGTGAAATAAGCCAGACACAGGAAGACAAATACTGTATGATCTCATTTCTATGAGGAATCTTATTTTTTTTAAGTATGTCAGCTAGTGATTTTTTTAAATTATACTTTAAGTTCTGGCATACATGTGCAGATCATACAGGTTTGTTACATAGGGATACATGTGCCATGGTGGTTTGCTGCATCCATCTCCCTGTCATCTACATTAGGTATTTCTCCTAATGTTATCCCTCTCCAATCCCCACATTCCCTGCTATCCCTCCCCTAGTCCACCCCACCCCCTGACAGGCCCCAGTGTGTGATGTTCCCCGCCCTGTGTCCATGTGTTCTCATTGTTCAACCCCCACTTATGAGTGAGAACATGCGGTGTTTGGTTTTCTGTACTTGTGTCAGTTTGCTCAGAATGATGGTTTCCTACTTCATCCATGTCTCTGCAAAGGACATGAACTCATCCTTTTTTCACAGCTGCATAGTATTCCATGGTGTATATGTGCCACATTTTCTGTGTCCAGTCTATCATTGATGGGCATCTGAGTGGTTCCAAGTCTTTGCTATTGTGAACAGTGCCGCAATAAACATACATGTGCATGTCTTTATAATTGAATGTTTTATAATCCTTTGGGTATATATTCAATAATGGGATTGCTGAGTCAAATGATATTTCTATTTCTAGATCCTTGAGAAACTACCACACTGTCTTCCACAATGGTTGAACTAATTTACACTCCCATCAACAGTGTAAAAGTGTTCCTATTTCTCCACATTCTCTCCAGCATCTGTTGTTTGTTGATTTTTTAATGATCGGTATCTCAATGTGGCTTTGATTTGCATTTCTCTAATGATCAGTGATAAGCTTTTTTTCAGATGTTTGTTGGCTGCATAAATATCTTCTTTTGAAAAGTGTCTGTTCATATCCTTCACCTATTTTGATGGGGTTGTTTGCTTTTTTCTTGTAGATTTGTTTAAGTTCTTTGTAGATTCTGGTTATTAACCCTTGGTCAGATGGGTAAACTGCAACATTTTTTTCCCATTCTGTTGGTTGCTGGTTCACTCTAATGATATTTTTTTGTTGTTTGTTTGTTTGATATTTATTTTGCTGTACAGAAGCTCTTAAGTTTAATTAGATCCTATTTGTCTATTTTGGCTTTTGTTGCCATCGCTTTTGCTGTTTGAGTCATGAAGTCCTTACCTATTCCTATGTCCTGAATGGTATTGCCGTGGTTTTCTTCTAGGGTTTTTATAGTGTTAGGACTTGTGTTTAAATCTTTACTCCATCTGGAGTTAATTTTTCTATAAGGTGTAAGGAAGGGGTCCAGTTTGGCTAGCCAGTTTTCCTAACACCATTTATTAAATATGGAATCCTTTCCCCATTGCTTGTTTTTGTCAGAGTTCAGATAGTTGTAGATGTGTGGCATTACTTCTGAGGCCTCTGTTCTGTTTTATTGGTCTGTTTTGGTACCAGTACCATGCTGTTTTGATTACTGTGGCCTTATAGTTTGAAGTCAGGTAGTTGATGCCTCCAGATTTTTTTTTTTTTTTTTTTTTTAACCACAGGGGCTTAGGATTGTCTTGGCTATGTGGGCTCTCTTTAGGTTCCATATGAAGTTTAAGGTGGTTTTTTCCAATCCTGTGGAGAAAGTCAGTGGTAGCTCAATGGGGATATCATTGAATCTATAAATTACTTTGGGCAGTATGGCCATTTTCATGATATTGATTCTTCCTACCCATGAGCATGGAAAGTTTTTCCATCCGTTTGTGTCCTCTCTTATTTCCTTGAGCAGTGGTTAGTAGTTCTCCGTGAAGAGGTCCTTCACATCTCTTGTAAGTTGTATTCCTAGGTATTTTATTCTCTTGGTAGCAGACATGAATGGGTGCTCACTCATGATTTGGCACTCTGTTTATTACTATTGTATAGGAATGCTTGTGATTTTTTACATATTGATTTTGTATCCTGAGACTTTGCTGAAGTTGCTTATCAGCTTAAGGAGATTTTGGGCTGAGATGATCGGGTCTTCTAAACATGCAATCATGTCCTCTGTAAATAGAATTTGATTTCCTCTTTTCCTAATTGAATATCCTTTATTTCTTCTTCTTACCTGATTGCCCTGGACAGAACTTCCAATACTATATTGAATAGTGAGTAGTGAGAGTAGTGAGAGTAGGAGTAGTGAGAGAGGGCATCCTTGTCTTGTGCCACTTTTCAAAGGGAATACTTTCTTCCAGTTTTTGCCCATTCAGTATGATACTGGCTGTAGGTTTACCATAGTCTTACAAAGTCCAACTCATGGAAGCGGAGAAGAGAATGGTGGTTACCGGGGGCTCAAGGTGAAAGAGAATTGGAGAAATATTGGTCAAAGAATACAAAATTTCAGTAAAATAGGAATAAGTTCAAGAAATATATTGTATTACATGTTGAACATAGATAATAACAATGTATTATATGCTAGAAAATTACTAAATGAATAGACTTTAAGTGAAAAAAAATGTATAAAAGGTAATGCATGTGTTAACTCAGTTTAGCCATTCCACAAAGTATAGGTATATCAAAAAAGTTGTAGACTATAAACATAGAATTTTTGTCATTAAATTTACTTAATACAAAAATGACTGAATTTGATAAGGTTCAAGTGCAGAAAGCAGATATCTATTTCCTATACTGAGGATTTCTTCAATGAGACACAGTTCTGTTTTGTGTTGACTTTCAATTTGTAACAACAAAACATTACCAAACGTCCTAAAGGGTAGGCAAAAACAGTCAATCCAAAATTTCAGACTGCAAAAAAATTGTAATACATATTATAACATTAATAAACATTGAAGTCATCTAAGTATAATGAGCCAGAAGTAAAAGGACAAATCTTGTATGACTCTATTTAAATGAGATCTAGAGCTTCAGCTTGAGAAGATGGAAAAGTTCTGGGGCTAAACTGTGGTAATGGTTGCCAACAATGGGAATGTAATGCCACTGAGCAGTAAATTTAAAAACAATTAAAATGCAGAATTGTATGTTATGTACTTTTTTTGCCACAATGAAAACATTTTAAAATTCATAGTATAGATGTGATTGAAAAATATGCATATAGATTGCACATAGAATACACTATATGCAATCTTATAAGTAATCAGAAAAATGCAAATTAAAATAACCATGAGACTTATCCATCCATTAAATTGGGATAGATACACACACACACACACACACACACACACACACACACACACACACAGATTGATGACATTAAGTATTAGTATATTGGTTGTAAATTCTCCTTTTGTTAAAGGGGTTGCTGCCTTTCAAAGAGTAGTATGTGTTAACTCTTAATATTAAAACCGTTGATGGCCCAACAGTGCATTTCTTGGTAACCATGCTAGAAAATAAATGGACATGTACATAAAGAGCCAAGAACAAAGACTTTTATGATAGCTTTGTTTTGCAGTGGGATTTTAATATGCTGGTGTTCATCACCATTTTAATGAATATTAAATGGAGTATTATTTACATTGTTGTAAAAAGCCACACACACATACAAATATATGTGTAGATAAAGGATATATTTTTTAGATATATGGTTAAATGATTAAAGTTTCTGAAAAATGCATAGATTAAAATATTGTGTATATATATATATCCACATCCAAAATACACATGAAAATATATGTATTTCTCTTTATAAGTTTATAAGTTTGCAGATGCAAAATCAACATTATATGAACACTTTTGAAAATCACATAAGGAATTATTTTCACTTCAAGTTTTAGAAAAGTAGAATATTTTCAAATATCAGATAAATACTGAAATTTACTTTCTAGAAAAGATTTAATGCTTAATTTTGGGGGTAAGGCAATTTCAATACATAAACTCTTGACAATGTAGCTAAAGTCATAATAGCTTTTAAAATACTAATTTATTACATTAATATGCACTTGGGAATAGTGTACATTAAAAATAACATCACATATAACATGCATTGGAAAATATTAGATTATTTTATTCTCTCATTTCAAATAATAATTCAAAACCTTACCTATGGTTTTGTTATGGTCTTTTATCATCAAAAAAAATGTTTTCTGCCTCCTATGTACTTTCTTGAGCCTCTCATTTTCACTGCTGTTCAAGTTGTTTAAAATATATATCCTTTAAAATTTATACGTGCAACCCTAGTTTTTTAATGAGACATAAATATTCATTTGCAAAGTATATGAACTTGTGTTAGTTGTTTGTTTTTTTTGCTCACTTGTTTTTGCCCTGGAGGTTAATTTTCATGATCCTTAAGTGGTTAAGTATAGCCAGTAAATGTGTTACACATAAATTGATAG
Source organism: Cheracebus regulus (assembly GCA_963574635.1). NCBI lineage: Eukaryota > Metazoa > Chordata > Mammalia > Primates > Pitheciidae > Cheracebus > Cheracebus regulus. Next base: position 30,418 of record CAUYQU010047364.1, on the reverse strand, counting down.
AGATATCTCTTAAAAGAGTTGACAATAGCATTCGCCTTGCTGTTGTGAAAAAAATATTTGAATTTTTGTAAAATTTTGAAACTTCCCTGGAAAATGTGACCAAATCTACATTTATTTACATGTATTTACATTATTTAAACCAACTTTATTTGGAGATATATAAATGCAGCAAAGATTTTTCATTTGTTGATATTGCTTTAGACCAATGTGCCTTCTGTACATCATGTTTGGTTCAAAATATAATAATCGAGATTATGCCGCATAATATACAGCATTTTGAAGGGACTTGGATAATGATTTGAATTATTCAAGTGTAGTTTTGGGGAAAACACTGCATTGCATACTGAAATGCTTAGTAACTCCTACGTGTCTTACCACTAAGTTTCTCCATAAGAAACGTAGAGACAGGGTAAGTCCAGAGACAAGGTAATTTTGGTCCCGAAGATGAAAACACTTAGTATAAATACATTTACATTACCATCTGTTTGTAGTAATTTAACTTCCTACTGTTACATCAGCTATGAAACTTCTCTTTATGATAAGTGCTTGTCAGAAGCTCATGAACATACAGCTGAACTACTAGCTCATTTCAGAGTTACTCTTAAACCCATGGCTCGGTCTCTATCCCTCCAAGAGGTACAACGAATTACAAAGAACAGCCTTACGTTACTGGCCCTTTCTTGATATCTTATGGCAAAAACCTCTGCTGCGGGGGTTCCTACATCATCTCATTTTCTCTTTATAGCAACTGTTCATTTTTCACTAATTACCATGAAAAGTTTAAAATCCATCTAAAATTAATTTTGTTATTTGATGTGAAGTATAGATGTAATTTCTCTGAAAAATGTGTTCTGCTACATTAGTTGCATTTAATCTTTTGTGCATGTGTGTTTTTTCTATATTTTAAATTTTCTATTAGACATAAAATTCTAAATTTTGTATTCTATAGATAGAAATGGCAATATTTATGCAAATCCTTCACAGCTTAAATTATTGGATGATAAAGTTAGTGCCTTTTCAATAGTCTTCTGCCTCAAAAGAGTATTTACTAACCTTACCTTGTTAATATCCAAGGGGCATATTTAAATCTATTTGTTACATTGCTAGAACATACCTTTTGGAATTTTAGTAGGAACATGTTAACTGTGTACATAAATTTAAAAAACAGATTTTGTTTGCTATACATTGCAAGCCTTGGGACCACTGAGTTAAACTTCCTTGAATTTTTTTTAATGTTTTTCATTTCTATATAATTTGAAATTTTATTTCGTCTGAGCCATTAAAGGAACAACCTGTCTGTATAAGGATAGGAGAGCTCTGTCAATCAGAAAAAGAAGGAAAATCCAAATACATGCACACTTTTAATTTACAGTTCAAGTATGTTTATGATAGTCATTAAGAAAACTACTGTTAATATATAAGTAAACAGCATTCACAAGTGAAACACATGTAAATTCCCTTGAGAGCTATGCTATTTTAACTGCTAAACCATACCTAAGTGATAGCTTTCAGTGGAAATTACAACCAAAATGAAAGAAAAATAGCATCGTGTGGAGGATATTAGTGGTTGAGAGCATGTCAGAACTTAAGTTTGTTTTTGAATCTGTTAGCTCCACAGTAAATTTAAGATTAAGCAAATGTTTCGGTGATTGATGTTCATTTCAGGTGAAGAAATCCCTGGATGGGGATTGAGATGATGGAGCTATTTTCCTAGGTTGTCTTCTTGACGATGCCTGGTTATTTCTGTCCTCATCTTGACCACAGGAAAAAATAGAGATGATGATTACAACTGTGACCAATCTGCATTTGAGGGCTTGGGCAAATTAACCCAAATTTGAACTCTGTCAGTAGAAGTAATGATGGTAAAATTGCTCATTCTGTCATATTTATACTCTCATATTAGCACAGGTTTTACTATTTTTTTTTTTTAATCTATGAGATCCAGCCAGCTTAATAAAGTATCAGGTCTTAGAAAAATATACCACATAGCTATAAACTGCATGAAGCCATCGGTATAAGTACAATTATTCTGATCTTTTGGGAAGCACGTTGATGAAACTAAGAAAAGGACTTTTGAAAGACCCAGCGGACTGCTGCCAAGCAGTAGTTACATTGTCCATAGCATAAGGCACAGTTTAAAAAAAAAAATTCTTCCCAGGACATCTCTGCTCTCTTCAATTTAAAAATGGCTTTCAAGTTTCCTGTTCAATGTGATGATCTGGAAGCCTAGAAAGAAGGAGAAAGGGAAAGAAGAGTTAGACCATAAAGTTGGTAATAGATTAGTTAATTCTTTTATGGAACATTTTGAAGCACAGGATATTAAATCACCTCTTTCTGTTCAGTTAGCTTTTGAGCCTGATAAGCATCAAAGCCCAGATGGAAAATTGACATCCAAAGAGACTGACATATAAGCACACAGTTTAAAAATTCAGCAAAAGAAGTAGTGTTGTACCTAAGATCTTTCTCATAGTTATTCTGAGACTCTAGCTAGTCTCTATGATGTTGTAATAAAACTGAAACTAACAAAAAAAAAAAAAAAAGGAAAACTGGGATGGAATCAGGTTTCATGAAGTGACTGAAGTGCCCTTTTGAAGATTTTAAAACAACTGCAGAAAATATTCTTTTTCTCTGTCCATTGCAGTAACAGATTAGAGACTCATTTCCATACCATCATTCTGAGATGGTCCATGATGACTGCACCCTCATGCTCTATATTGAAAAACATTGATCTTTTCAATTTTCAAATGGGATCCATAGCCAGTGGGGGAGGATTTGGGAGAAGCACTGCCTTGCTGAGGAGAAAAGTGTTGAACCAATAGCTCATGACTTGTTATTAGTTGAACTACCAACCTTGCAGTTGATGCAGCTTTCAAAAGTGCTTAACTTAGTAGCAGAGAGTAGTTTACCCCCTGTTGAAATCAGGATCAATAATTATTAAATACTTCATGAACTCTGTTCATTTCTAAAACATCCACTTGTCTGTCTTTTCTGTCATGTTCTGAATTAATTTGATGTGGGATACAATTCTTACCTTTCATATTACATTACTTGTATGCTGAAAAGTGAAAAGCAAAGTACTGAGGATTGCAGAATGGACTCTGTTTTTCTCAACTGTCTCATCTATCTCTTTGAAGGTATTTATTATCACATCCTCTTAGACAACAATTTTCCACCTTTTCCCTTAAAAATATTTAGGCCTAAATCCAAAAGTAAAATATTAAACCCTTGTTATGTACTTTCTTCCTAGTTCTTTGGAAAAAAGTGAGGTGATTTCTGTAAACAAATGAATTCTCCTCCCCAAGTACTTTATTGATAGCCTGGAATGAATGTAGCAAAAGATAAAGGTGTCAGAATAATTACAAATATATTTATTAAATCATTTGGAGGTTTTGTTAAATCTTTATTTTTTTCCTTTTTAGAAAAGAACAATTCAAAATATATAATCTAGAAAATAACATCACATGCTGTCTTATCCTTGAAAAATAATGTGTTCATAATTAGGTTGCATACAGAATTTTCTGATTTTTTAATGTAATGTAATTTCATTGTGCTTTTAAAGGTAGTTGTTCTACCTTGAAAACATTTCGTTCAAATTCTGAAACAATTGTTTCCCTTTTATTTGTAAGTAAACAGAATTTAATGTTGGTTTAATTTTTGCCAATAGTAAGATGAGCTTTCTCTAAGGGTGATATTGGTTGGCTTAACTGTCCATTTGAAAAAATAATTCAGCCATTATATTTGACTAAAATATACTTATTAAAAGCATTTTTCTAAAGCAAAGGTTTTTTTTAAAGTAGTAACATGAAGAATATTAATAATTATTATTTTATATTCTATAGTAATTTCAAGGGTCTGATCTGTTACCAGCTATCTTAGTCACCACTTGCATATAAAGCAGGCATTATTTTTAATTTTTCTAAAATTGGGAAAATTAATACACAAAGAAAATTAGTGATTGCCCAAGGCTTTAAAACCTATAAATCCCCACTGTTAAACCAGATTTCCCTTGAAAGTTGAGCCTGAGAGTATGCATATACTAAGATAGATATTTGAGATATTTGAAATAACCAAATATAAAAATGCATTTCCTTAAGAGACTGAAAGGCCAATTTGTAGAAAAATAGGGATATTATGGACATTCAACAGAATTAAAGCAATGTGAATATGGAGAAATAGTGGAACAACTCATGATTTTGAGTTGGGAGTGAATGTAATTGAAATGTCAAATGAAATGATAACTTTAGTAAGAATTATTCAAGTTTAATCATAGGGTGAAAAAGATTGAGTGAAAATGCTTGATAAGAAATTATTTGAATTTTGTCCTTCACTATATTTACTTATGTCCCTGCTCTATATCTACTTACCAATCTAACATCAAATCTTTCTACAAATTCATTCCTTCCTTTCAATTATATGTCCTGTGACTGTATCACTTTCTAAAACATACAACTTGCTCATTCAGTTACATAAAGTTTGTTCAATATTTTCCCTAGACCTGAGATGCCCTCTTTCTCCTTCAATGACTAAATCAAATACATATTTTCAGTGTTCTGAATGCAAAAAATATTCTTCTGTGTAGCTTTTTAGTCAATGTCATCCCCAAATAACCCCCACCTTCTATGAATTGCCACAGAATAATAACATCTATTACCTAAACTCCCACCTTCTATGAATTGCCATAAAATAATACCAGCTATTTCCTCATGTGCCAAGATCCTTTCAAAGCATTTTTGCTTTCATTATGTCCTTTAATATTTGGTGAAAATCCTGTAAGATAGGTAATGGTTTGATCCTCATTTTAAAGATGAGTAAACTGAAGCCAGCAATTTAAAATAAATTTCTGAAGATCATGCACCAAGTAAATGGCAGAGCCCACATCACTCAGCCCATAGCTGCTTTTTAAAATTCTTGCCCTTTTTTATGCTCAAAGATACTTAATGAACATTTCTTTCTTCCCAAAGAAGTATAAATTTCTGGAGGCCAAAAACATACCTTGGATATCTTTATGTTGGTCATAATATTTAACAGAGCTGTGGGACGTAGTAGGAGCTTAGTAAAACTTCAAGGAAAACAGTAAGTTTTCAATATTAAGAACTCTGTTAAGGCTTATTGAGAAGTTAGAAAAATGAAATTACAAGCCCATAGTGATATGGAACATTCAAATCTAATTTAATTATAATCTTTATATGAAGGAGAAAAAATGCATGTGACAGCTGTGATATTCATAAAACCTTTGTTTAAAAAATTCATTTCTTATGTCTTAATTTCTGTTTACACTGAATCTTTTTGTTTGTTTTCATGATTTTTTTAAATTCCAAAAAAGCTATTTTCACCCAAGTTTGTTTCATTGATATGATTTTAGTAGCTCCTATCTGAAACCATCGTCAGGAAACATGCTTTTTCTCTTTGGCTATTTCAAAAAAGAAAAATACTTAATATCAGTATGAATAACACATGTGCTTATTGCAGCATAATGTTGGTGCAATCTGTGCTTGATACAGTTATAAATAAGTCTTTGAAAGCATTTTTCTGTATTTTAAATAAAGGCTATAGAAAGCCACAAGAAGGATCTAGTCTTGTTAATATCACAAGCTGTTTCCCCACCTGCACTCAGAGCAGCTTTAGTACAGCAGCTGTCTGGGTTCGCATTGGCACATCACTGTCTGCACGGGAACCCCATGGTTTACACAGAAAATGAATAGGCCACAGTTCCAATGGGGGTCTTCAATAATCCTTCCTCTAATGCTACCATGTGTGAGCATTGGGCTTTGAAGGGGTGTGAGGTGTGAAGTTTCAGGAGGATTATTTAAAGCCACTCAATTTCGAAGGTAGAAAAGAGCATTACAAAAACCAGAGAGTACCTTTGCATTCCTCCTGCATGTTGATAAAATGCAGCTTATGTTGATATTAGAGCTTCATGTCCAGCATATAATAGCAAGTAAAGGGATTGGTATAATTAGGTGATTCACTCCATTCGGCCCTCTTTAACATGGACAAACAAACCTAGCATAGATGTTTCATTGATTTTATTTACTAAATATTAGCTGTGAAAATATTAACCTAATGAGAACAAATATCTATCCTGTAGTACCTATGGATATTAAATCCAGGGAGGAAGAAATTTATACATTGGACTTGCCTATGTGTAATTGGGTGGCCCTTGGACATTTAAAATAAAGCATTTTTTTCTTCTTTTTTTTCTCCTTATAGACTTCTAAAAGTATCATCTACAGCAGTTAATCAATCATGGATTTTTAGGCCATGTGAACAAATTTCTTGTTCAAACCGAGGACTTTATTCCAGTAACTCTTACTTCTCTTAAGGCACTTTAAAGAACCCAAAGCCCATTTAGTGATTATTCTGAGCAGATTTTGGAGAACATAGTATAATGGAGGTGGGGTGATTTAGTCACTTGGAGACAGACTGTGTGCAACTACTGAATCAAAATACCAGGGCCTCATCAGTCACCTACTGCCCCAATCTGGACTTACGTTCAAAGGATCTTTAAGCATTGGGAATGCCCAGTATTGAGAAACTATCTCCAGTGTCATAGGAAAAAGCAAGAGACTGTATGTTCACTCTAATACGCATTTCCTCTATAGATCAGGCACTGTGCTAGGTACTTCAGAACTGAAGCTGAATGATATATGTCTTAGACCAAAAGGTTCTCATTCAAGTACGGATCATAGACATCTAGACAGATAAGCACACTTGGAGATAGAGCTACAGAGGCATCTTAGAGGAGCCCCAGTGATTAACTTTCTCGGGAGTTAAAAGTGGAAAGGCCTATGAGAAAGTAACATCTCAATATAGGGCTTCGATGAGCAATGGGAAGTTTTCTAGGTGGCTGAAAGGGCACGCTAAGCAATACATGCAAGATCTCATTGTAGGCTGAATGGGGCTTGGTATTGCTGGACCTCAAAATAAATTGGGAAAGGATAGAAACCGTCAGAAGATGAGTCTGCAAAATAGACCAAGGCCAGATCATAAAGAATATTTTATCCGTCCTTATTCAGCCTAAAGAATTGCTGATGTGGAATAAGCCAAATGTTGGAATGTGTACAGGCCTGAGGAAGGGCAATCAGTTAGAAAAATTTTGATAGTGGGAAGTGAGATGATAAGGGAAATGGCAGGAAGTATGTAATGGGAGGGGAGAAAGAGGAGACATTCAGGAGGTGGATTTGTCAGGGTTTATTGAAGTAATGGAGTAAGAGAAAAGTGGGTACCATTCAGGCCTCATTTTTTGTGGGGGAGACAGAGTCTCACTCTGTTGCCAAGGCTGGAGTGCAGTGGCATGATCTCAGCTCACTACAGCCTCTGCCTTCCCAGGTTCAAGCAATTCTCCTGCCTCAGCCTCTTGAGTAGCTGGGACCACAGGCGCATAATGCCACGCCCAGCTAATTATTTGTATTTTAGTAGAGACAGGGTTTCACTGTGTTGTCCAGGATGGTCTTGAACTGTTGGACTCGGACAATCTGCCTGCCTTGGCTTCCCAAGGTACTAAGATTACAGGGGTGAGCCACCATATCCAGCCCCTTTCAGGTCTCTGAACTGGCAAATTTTTTCAAAGTCCTTTTTTAAGATTCACAGAATATTACCCCTCTTAAGTTATGACAGACAATGGCAACTTCTCTGTGCACTGCTCTGAATATTTCTAATCCCTAAAACAGGATGTACAACCTACAGCCTATAGGGCGGAACAGCCAATGACTGGTTCCAATAGAGCTTGACAGATATTTTGTGCCTGTCATTGCTTTATGACACATTTTTAAGCCACAGACTAAAGATGATTGTAGCTACCACTGTCCTCCTTATGGTTAAAACAGCTCACACAGTATTTTGCCCTAATATTGTCAAGAAGCACAATTCCTTTCCCAGAAAACTGCTCTAATTGGATTCGGTGGACCTTGACTGGCTTGTCACTGCTATGTTCAAGGTGAACGTGAAATCTTTGAGGAGGTTGTTCCTGAAAATAAGAGCTGAATATCTCTGATGAAGGCCTTTTAAAAGTATATATCTTTATGCAATCATTTTCATATTACTTTTCCATGATCTGTGTTTTATTATATGTGACAAATGACCAGGAAAAAAAAGGTGGTGAGATTTATACTCCAAATCCTATATATATGCAATTTTTTTACATTTATTGACATATGAATATAAAATTTGAAAAAACTTTATTCTGATTTTAAAAAAATTTCCAATTTAACTTTTTTTTAACAGGTGAGAAATTGCTATTGAAACCACACTGCTTATGAGGACTCAGCAGGTGTCCTGAGAAATCACCTGGTCGTGAGTAACTGTAACAGCTTTGTAAGGTAAATACTTTTCTTAAGCTTTTAAAATCTGGGCAATACACAAAGCCAGTATTTAAAATAATTATTGTTGGATTTTCTTTATGAGAAGATTAAAGCTAATTCACATTTTTCAGCCTTATTTCCTTTATTCATGTTTGGCGATAAGAGCTATTATCATTTATGAGATTTTATATCACATTTTATGTAACATACACAAAAGGCATATATATGTACATATATATGAATATACATGTTTACCACTAAATATTGAAAAGTGTTATCAAAGCCTTTATCTGCCTAGATTACCAAGTAGAAAGTGTGACCACTTTTTGAAAAATATGAATACACTAAATCATTTAACTGTCTTGATGTCCCAGAGAGCAGAATCAGAATAGTCCAAAGTGTGCAAATGTTAAATTGTGTGAAGCATTTTGGTTCTAAGTTTTAGTTAAGAGAGAGGCTATTTCACAGTTGGCCTACTTCCTAAAGGAAGCCACAGCGATGTTTTATTAAGTAATGGAATATAGTTTGTCTCTTCATTCATTTACTTGTAAGAAATATGGCAAGGAGAAATTTGAAACTTGGGCTTAAAGAGAGACAAGTACCAGGGATGAGAAATGTGCCTCCCTTAAAGAGAAAGTAAATATTCCAGGAGGCATCCTTTTCAAAGATGAGCCAATCAGAGTTGGTTCTGCTAAATGGAGAGGCTAGAGAGTAGGTGCTCCTGACTTCTCAACTTCATATTAAAAAATTCTGCTGTTCACCTTTCTTGAACTCAATTCTCTAACAAGCAAGCTGACATTAAATCTTCATTCTTTAGAAATTTTAATATTTGGAAAGTGTGTGAAGTAGGTCACCTAAAAATGTGAAAAGCAATTCTCAAGTTACAGTACTCTGTTGCATTTTGGTTTGGATAGAATTCTATTCTTTTTAATGAGTTGTTTGATGATCTCCCTGAAACTGAGAATACTTGAATTCTGAGATACTACATAGAAAAATGACTGAAAAAGCAAATGATGATCTTCAAGTAGATCAACTTTTGAAAGTGTATCAATCACTGGCATTAAATTGTTTGTCTCTTTCTTGAGGAGGCAAAGGGACTGGATTTTTATAAGGTTTATATTTAGCTTCTTGACTAACTGTAACACACCTGAAAATAAGGGCATGTTTATGATATCTTACTGTGTTTTGTCTGCTGTCTGAAAAACTCTCATTGAGGAATGAATTGGGATAGTAATGCACTAAAAAGTACTTAACATGGGGTTTGGATAAGTGCTGTTCCTTTCAAAGAATCCAACTTCATAAGAAAGTATTAAAATTCTGCATTGATAAGATAACTTCTGAAGTTTTAAATTGAATCTCATAAGGAATCTCTTTTAAATGATCTTCATTCCAGGTTCATGATTGGTGAGTATGAGTGAAGGGAGGAGGACTTCTTTTCTATTTCCCTCAAACTCTAAAATTTTTCCATTTTTTTTCTTGTAATTTCTGATTAATGGCACTCTTGATTTTGATTTATATTATCCTATTATTCATTTTATGGGAGAAGAAGAAGTCACTTTTTTTCAATTTAATTTTAAAAATTAGGGCTAGCAGTGATGAAATTTAAAATCAAATTATCTTGTCAGAGTGACAGATAAATCTCTACAATTTCTAATGAGATTTTCCACTGGCAGGATGCTGAATTTCTCCCTTTCCCAGACTTCTTCATTCCAGGTTTTGACAGGGAGTGACAATGAGCATCTGTGTTTTGAAATACAGTGCTATTTGAGGTATTTTGGTCCTCATTTAGAAACTGGGGGTGGTGGGGGTTGCTTCTTTGTTCTAGGTTAAAGGGGAAAAAGAGAAATGTCAAATGGGTACATCTTTTACTATTGAAAGTTGCAAGCAATTTTCATATACCTAAATTTGATTAAGTATAGTAGATTCACCAATTTCTACCCTTGCCTTTACATGTTAGTATTCGTAAAGGAATTTTTACCATAGAGATGATGTAAATATAACACAATATTCTTACTATGCTGCTATTTGACCTGCCCCCCCCCCCCCCCGTTTTCTCATTATCCTAAATAAAATTTGAACTCTGAAACACTTTCACAGTATTAGGTAGAACTCCATAGTTCTATACGCAGTTAACAATTCTGTCTTATGTAATCTTGGAATTAGAGATTCTCTGTTTCTAGTAGCTAAAAAAAAAAGAAAAAAAAAAAAAAGAAAAAACCTATTCTTTGCTGAACTCAAACGTGTCGCAAAATAATGATTCTTAAATGATATAATAGATGTGCACTTCATTCTTCTGCAAGAGAATATATCTAAGATAAGCAGTATATTCAGTGATACTACCCAAGTAGTTTAAAATGTCTTGTGGAAACAAAAAGAATACAGAGAAAATGATTAGTTATGACAGGACCCTCCATGTTGAGATCGTCTTGAAGTAGAAAGTGTTGCAAAATGAGGTTGATTTTAGACTGAGCCTGCTCCCTAACTTTGACTAGACAAGGAGTTCATGAAATGTCTTAAAGCTTCAATTTCCTCACATGTTCAAGAAGAAGCAATTTTTCTTGTGTTCTTTTTTTATTAGCCAGAAGCTAGTCAAAAGCTACAGCTGTAATTTAGAACTTTGCTTCTTCATTACATTTCCATCTATGTATGTTGTAATTTCTACATCAGAGGATATTAACCAATGAGTGCCCCCTGAGAAGCCTGCTTTGGTTACTCGATTAGTATTTCAAAATGAGGAATGGTGAGTATGTTGGGTACTAATTCAAGGAACAGATGATACTCAGAAAAAAATGTGGCATGGCACCTACGTGTAGACCCTGAAGAGCTGCACATACTGTACATTAGTTAAGAGTCTTAATAAAAGAACAGAAGGAAGGGAAAACACAAAATGAAGAATGAATTACTTAAGATTAAATAGTTTCTATTATAGAAATAGGCTGCATGTAGAGCTAATGGCAGGCATTTTCTACAGACAGATGGAATGTTCTCATCTCCCAATAGTATTGATATGAAGTCTCTGTTAAGATTCATTTTTCCTGAAACATTTGCATATAAATATAAACATCATTACTAGGGGCTAATTGCCCTGTAGGAACTAAAATGTGGGAATTAGCATCTTTAGTTGCTTTTATTATTATTTTTTAAAGTATCTCTAACACGCATCATATTTGGTACTGCATGGCTGCAACAGATAATTACCACCATTAAGAATCTCAGACGCAAAATCAAAACCATTTGGAATGGCTTCCAGGGCAACCCAGCACAGTGAGTAGCCACCAAAATGAGTATATGAGGTTTATGTTCATGCATATTTATAAGGGTACTTAATTCGACATTCATAGTAGGGGGCTTTTGAAAGCTTGTCAAAAGAGCAGCCCCAAAACAAGACCAAACATCAAAGGTAAGAAGATACAGTACATCTCGCTCCCACACACATAACAGATATTGCTTGCAGGAGGCAATGAATAACACCAAAGGAATTATTTATTTTAACTACTCAGAAGAGACGGCAATTTCTATGAAGATGTAAACCACAAGCCTTTGCCTTTATCATTCATCTTATTGATCAGAAAGGTCAAGAGTATAAGTTATTCAAAGGATGGATCATAGGCAACAATTCTGGTTAAATGGGCATGTAGATTTGTGTGATTAATGCCTCTTGCTTGTGCAGAATATGAGGAAGAGTTTGAAGGCATGTCCTAAGGACAGAAAAAAGGAAAATATTTGAAGGAATATCACCATGCCTGAGATGCTAACTGTAGCTGAAACACTGCCCACTTTGTGGGTAGGTCTGTGTGTCTGGTATACAGGTGCTGCCTTGTTCAAGTGTTGTGTTCAGAGGCGATCTTGCTGACACTTACACTTTTCAAAACCATTTCCATGACATTCAGCAAATGTTTGTTCTGGTGGAACAAATCTGTTAAATTATAGATTAGAAACAGTACAAAGAAACCTTTACAAATGTTTCAGTTTCAGTTTTGCACAAAGCAAACAGCATTATATTTAAATGCAACACTCCTTGTTAGAATAAAACATCTACATAACAGGGTACTATGCTCGATTTATAATTCTCTTCTCACTCCGCTTTGGGGGCAGGGATGCCTGAAGTTCTGAAAGCCACAGTATTGAGGATCACCTCTCCTCAGTTCCTTTCAAATGCCCACATCTACAATTCACTTTTGCCTTCTTTTCATTTCCCTGTCTTTCCCAGCTCCCTTTCCTTAGTGTCCTTCCCTACCTCCTTGACTTTCCATTGTTGCTAGGAATGGTTTAATGCAAAATAATGACACTTTTTCTGTAATGATGATTCCACATTATTTAATGGGCATTTAGTTCTAGTCAGTCCCCAGTTAACACCTTCACTCATTATATTGAAAAAATATTGGAGAGTGGCATAGTTTTTTTTCTTTTTAATTTTGAGAATAATATATGTTGACTCTAAGATATAACTATATTCTATATAAGATGCAACTCTGTATGTCAGTATTTTATAGAAACAGATTCTTAAAAGACCAAAATAACCTACAGGCCATGAAGTAGTTTTTCTTTTTCCTTTTTTTTTTTTTTTAAACAAATGTATAACATGATGTTTCAACAAGTAAGACAAATGTCATCAATGTGAAAGCAGTTTGCAATATACCACATATAGAATACAGGGGAGGTGAATTAGACGGAAGTGCTAGTCATTCTAATTAAACAATTAGGTAACTTCACAACAAGTTGATTTGTAGCATCTAAAGTGTCCATTTAAGTTTCCTTTTTCTTGATGATCAGAGGTCTCATGTTGTCTCCATTCTCTTCATTGTGTTGTATGTGAGACCCATCACAGAATGGGAACTTTTTGAACTTCCAACAATAGTACATAGCTTTATCTCCCAAATTGTCCACATCAAAAGCATCTTGGGGTTGTCTTTCTGGATGTGAAGGTTTATCATAGCTTTATTTTAATGATCATTAACATAAAATCTTTTGTGAGCTAGATAACCAATTGCAGCTGCCCCAGTAGCAATGGTACCTGCTGCGATCCATTCAACTCATACGCTGGAACTGGAAGTCAGACTCATGTCTCTGATGCTTGCAAGGTGTCTGTACTAGGATACCTGGCACAAGTGCAGTAGTTTTAAAAGCATTCTGGGGATGAATGCAAGGGTACTACTAGCTTACCACAGGCTTCATGTGACCCCTGTTTATGGGCATACTTTAGATCCATAACTCAAACATTAAGTCATTTTATAAAGAACAGTAAAGTTTAACTTAGTAATTCTATGACTACTGAAGAAAGGTTTATTTTTAGGACTATATGTTTTATGACAATCATTTTAAAAATTGTCAAAATAAATGTTTTTTTATATTTAAATAGATGATTTAGTTGAGGAAAGGTTTGTCAAAAAGAAACTTACCTGCATTGCTAAAACATATCAACATGGCATAAAAGAGAAAGTAACTTCAATGACTGTAAGCATGCTTTAAAATGTATTTCAAAATATATTCTAAATATGTTGAAATGTATTAAAGACACATAATACAGTGAACAGTAGTATATTCAAGCATATCCAGAGAGAGAATGAGCAGAAAACACAGAAACATACACATGCCTACATGCCTATGAAGTCAATATGTGTAGAATTAAGAAAATATCACAGGCTGGGCACGGTGGCTCATGCCTATAGTTCCAGCATTTTGGACGGTCAAGACAGGTGGATCACTTGAAGTCAGGAGTTTGAGACCAGCCTGACCAACATGGCAAGACCCTGTCTCTACTAAAAATACAAAAAGAAAAAAAAAAACTTAGCTGGGCGTGGTGGTGGGAGCCTGTAGCCCCAGCTACTCTGGAGGCTGAGGCAAGGGAAATGCTTGAACACGGGAGATGGAGGTTGCAGTGAGCCAAGAGAGTGTCGCTGCACTCGAGCCTGTGCGACAGAGACTCCATCTCAAAGAAAATATCACAAAGCATTCACAAAAGAATTAATAAAAGGAGTTATTGAGTGTCTTTAGGAGGGACAAAAACTTAGATTCAGTTTCACATCATTTAACAAAATCAAGAGGGAAGCAAACTAAAATCACAGATTAAAGGAGAGAGTCAACTTAGAGTAAATGTCAAGCTAAAATCTTACAAGAATGAAATGACAACTTAGATAATTACTTTTTGTGATCTCTGGACTTCTAGACATAAACAAACTTTTTAAGCATGAAAGCAATAGAGACAAATCACCAAGGGAAAGATCAACATATTTGAATTAAAATGTATAAACATTTATACATCCAACAGTAATCATTAGCCAAATTAAATGACAAATAACAAACTAAGAATACTTTTCTAAAATTCCAAAATTAAAGAATTTTAAAAGAACGAATGTTTTTTTCTTTAAGGGTCAACGTGATAAATAGATCTCAAAGCATAACAACCACAAAAGGATGATAAGCATATGAAAATAGTTTAACTTCAGTTACATGAGAGTGAAAATTAAAAATATTAAAGATTTCTTTTTCGTGTGTTTGTGAGTTTTATTATTTTTGCTTTGTAACATGACAAATACTTTAAAAGATGGAATTCCATCCTTTGTGTAGTACAGACATAAGCAATCTCAGAGACAACTGGAGTATATATAAATGAGTAGCAAATTCCTGAGAAACAGTTTTATTAATCATAGAATGAGTGCTTGAAAGTCTTAGAGAAAACATATTACTGGTTCAAAAATAAATGTATTATCTGCATAAATAATCAGAAATTCAGAGAATTACTTATAAAAATATGGCCATTACAAAGAAAAATTTTCAGTATTTTTTTACCCTAAGCATTTAAAAAATGTTCCTATTATTAGATAAAAGAACAGGAACAAACAATGCAAACTGATATCTCTATATGTGTACATTGACTAGAATTTGCTGGTCCACAATCTTAATTTATCTTCAGATTCCTAAAGTCTAAGTGTCACAGAGATTTCTTTTGAGAAAATGTCCATTCTCGATCTTCATGAGATCTACTTTGTTAAGCTTCTTCATGAGTGAGAACAGGTGATATTTGTTTTTCTGTGCCTATTTCACTTTACGTAAATTCTCATTCCATCATCATTGCTGCAAATAACAAGATATTATTCTTTTTAATAGCTGAATAATTCATTGTGTATACATATCACATTTTCTTTCTTTATTCATTGATGGACACTTCACCAATGAAGCTTAATTTCATGGTTTGGCTATTGTGAATATGGCTGCAATGAACATGGGAGCACAGTTTTAATTTTTTTTTATTTTTTGATATGTTGAATCCCTTTATTTTGGAAACAAACCCAGGAGTGAAACTGCCGGATTATATGGTAGGTCTAGTTTTAGTTTTTCAGGAACTTCCATACTTTACTTCATGGTAGCTGTACTAAGTTACATTCTCAACAGAGTATGAGGGTTCTCCTTCTCAGCATCCTTGCCAGCATTTGTTACTCCCTGTCTTTTTGATAAAGAACCATTTTAACCGAAATGAGGTGACATCTCATGTGGTTTTGATTTGCATTTTTCTGGTGATTATTGATATTGAACATTTTATTATATGCCTTTTGACCATTTGTATGCCTTTGTATGTCTTTTAAGGGATATCCAGAACTTTTGCCCATTTTTCAATAGGATTTTGTTGTTGTTATTGATGTATTTAAGCTCCTTTTATATCTGGATATTAGCTTCTTGTCATATAAACAGTTTGCAAATATTTTCTCCCATTCCCCAGGGTTGTCTCTTCACTCTGTCAAGTGTCTTTTTTTTTTTTTTTTTTTTTGGTGCAGAAGATTTTAGTTTGATATAGTCCTATTTGCCTATTTTTTTGTTTCCTGTACTTTTAAAGTCTTACCAATAAAATATTTGCTTAGACCAATTTCCTAAAGCATTATCTGTATATTTTCTTCTGGAAATTTCATAGTTGAGATTTCATATTTAAGATTTGAACCTACTTTGATTTAATTGATACCTGTATACGATGAAAGATAGGAATCTAGTTTGATTTTTTTGCAAAAGGTTATCCAGTTTTGAGAGCACCAGTTTTTGAAGAAGTGGTTCTTTCTCTACTGTAAGTTCTTGTTGCCTTGGTTAAAAATGAGTTGACTGTAAATCTGTGGATTTAGATTTGGGTTCTCTGTTTTGTTTCATTTATCTATGTATCTGTTTTCATTTCAGTACCATGCCAGTTTGGTTACTGTAGCTTTGTTGTATTTTTTGAAGTTAGATAGTTTGATTCTTGAAGCTTTGTTCTTTTTTTCTCAGCATTATTTTGCTATTTGGGGTATTTTTTGTGGTTTTATGTAAATTTTCAAATTGTTTTTTCTATTTCTGTGAAGAACATTGTTGGTATTTTGTTAGGGATTACATTAAATCTACATTTTGGTGGCATAACTTTCATTTTAATTAAAAATATTCTCTCAATTCAAAAGCATGAGCTACCTTTCCATTTTTGTGTATCTTGTTCAATTTATTTCATCAGTGTTTTATTTTTCTTGTATAAATATTTTACTTACTTGGCTAAATTGATTTTTAGGTATTTCAAATTATTTGTAGCTATTGTAAATGGGATTGTTTTCTTCTTTATCAGATTATTTGCTGTTGGCATATATAAATGCTACTGTTTTTCATATGTTGATTTTGTATTCTGCAAATTTAGCGAATTTGTTTATTATTCTAACAGGTTTTTTTGGAGGAGTTTTTGGGTTCCTCTAAAAGTATAAGATCATGTCATCTATAAATGAGACTGATTTCACTACTTTCTTACCAATTTGAATGCGCTTTATTTCTCTTACCTAGTTGGCCGGAATTGGCAGTATTATTTTAAATAAAAGTCACAAAAGTGGGCATTGTTGTCTTATTCCAGACCTTCAAGTTAAGACTTGCAAATTTTTCCTGTTTAATACAATGTTAGCTGTGGGTTTATCATATATAGCTTTTATTATTTTGTGGTATAATATCTATACTCGGTTGAAGGTTTTTATCCTAAAATGATACTGAATTTTATCAAATACATTCTCCACATCCATTAAAATGTCTGTAAGATTTTTGTTTCTGATTTTGTTAAGGTGATCTTTCACATTTATTAATCGGTATATGTTGAAACATCCTTTCATCTCTGTAATGAATCCCGTTTGATAAGGGTTGATGATCTTTTTAATGTGTTGTCGAATTCAGTTTGCCAGGATGTTGTTAAAGATTTTTGCAGCTGCTTATTAAGTATATTGGCCTGTAGTTTTCTTTTCTGACCACGTCTTTGTCTTGTTTTGGTATTGAAGTAATGCTGGCCTCATGGAATGAGTTTGGAAGTATTCTCTCCTCTAATTTTTTTTTTTAAGACATTGAGTAGAATTGGTATTCATTCTTCTTTAAATGTTTGGTAGAAATCAGCAGAAAAGTCTTCAGGTCCTGAGATTTTCTTTAATGGGAGACTTTTTAACAGGGGCTTCAATTTTATTACTCATTAGCAGTTTGTTGATGGTTTTTATTTCTTCATGATTAAATCTTGGTAGGCTCTATGCATCTGAGAATGTATCAGTTTCTTTAGATTTTCCAATTTGCTGGCATATAGTTGTTCATAATAGTCTCTAATGATTCCTTGTATTTCTGTGGTCTCTGTTGTTACATCATTTTCAATTCTATTTATCTGAGTCTTCTCTTTTTTTGTCTTAGTCTAGCTAAAGATTTGTCAATTTTGTTTACCTTTTCACAAAACTAACTTCATTTTTGATTTTCAGTATTGTGTTTTTAGTCAATTTTATTTATTTCTGGTCTGATCTTTATGATTTTTTTCTTCTACTTGGAGTTTGATATGTTCTTGCTTTTTTAGTTCTTTGAGTTTCATCATTAGGTTGTTTATTTGGAGACTTTCTATGTTTTTGATGTAGGCATTTATTGCTGTAAACTGTCCTCTCAGTACTGCTTTGCTGTATCTCATAAATTTTGGCACGTTTTATTTCCATTTTCATTTTTTAAGAAATTTTTTCATCCCTTAAAAATTTTTTTCTTGTTGATCTATTGATTGTTCAGGAGCATGTTGATTAATTTCTATGTGTGTTTGTAGTTCCTGAGGTTCCTCTTGTTATTAATTTCTAGTTTTATTCTGTTGTCCAAAAAGATACTTGATGATATGATTTCTAGTTAATTGAATTGTTTAAACCTTGTTTTATGGTGTAAGTTATAATCTGTTTTATGTGCTGTTGAAAGTTACATTCTGCAGCAGTTGGATTAAATATTCTGTAAATGTTAGGCCTATTTGGTTTAGTATATAGTTTAACTCAGAGGTTTATTGATTTTCTGTCAATTACTGTGAGTGGGATGTTAAAATTCCCTACTATTATTGTGTTACAGTCTATCTCTCCGTTTAGATTTATGAATATTTATATACTTGGGAACTCTGGTTTTAGATTAATGGATAATAGTAATTTTGTATCCTCTTGCTGAATCAAACCCTTTATCATTATGTAGAGGCCTTTTAGTCTCTCTTTATAATCTTTTATTTGTAGCCTGTTATATCTAAGTATACCTATTCCTGCTCTTGTTTGGTTTCAAGTTGCATGAAATGTCTTTTTTCACTGCTTACTCTCAGTCTGTGTGTGTCTTTATAGGTGAAGTGAATCTCTTGTGGGGAGCATATTTGAGTCGTTTTTCTTAATTCATTCTGCCACTCTACATCTTTTAATTGGAGATTGGGACAATTTATATTCAGTATTATTATTGATAAGGAAAGACATGCTATTTTGTTGCTTGTTTTCTGGTTGTAACTCCTCTCACCTTCCCCCCGCCCCCCCGCCCCCCACATTTCTTACTGTCTTCTTTTGTGATTAAGTGATTTTTCTCTGGTAGTATGATTGTGATAGTTTACTTTTTATTTTGAATAAATCTGTTTCTGCATTGTGGTTACCATGAGGCTTATTAAAAAAAAAAAACTCTTATGGATAAAACAAGTTATTTTAAAGAGAAGACAACTTACACCACTAAGAACAGGAACAAACAGCCAGGTTTGGTGGCTCATACCTGTAATCCCAGCACTTTGGGAGGCTGAGGCAGAAAAATTGCTTGAGCTCAGGATTTCAAGACCAGGCTGGGCAACATAGTGAAATCCTCATTTCTACAGAAAAAAAAAAAATAATTAGTAGGGCATGGTTGCATGTTTCTCTGGTCCCAGATATTCAGGAGGCTGAGGTGGATGGATTGCTTGAGCCTGGGAGTCTAAGATTGCAGTGAGCCATGTTTACATTACTGTACCCCAATCTGGGTTAAAGAGTGATACCTGTATAAAAACAGAAAACAAAAAGAGACAAAAACAAAATTGTTTAAAACTCTACTCTCTAACTCCATTGTCCTCACATTTTATCTTTATGTTAATTTATATATTTTAATACTGCCTTTCTTTTAACAAGTTGCTGTAGGTATTCTTGTTTTTGATAGATTTGTCTTTTGAGCTTCATGCTAGAGTTATAAGTGAATTGCACACTATAATTACAGGATTAGAGTATTCTGGGTTTGTTTGTGTGAAAGGGGAAATTTTTAGCATTTCTTGTAAGATGGATCTTTTGGTTTGAATTCCCTCAGCTTTTGATTGTTTGCAATTTCTTTATATTCCCTTTATATTTGAAAGTTAGTTTTGTGGAATACAGTATTCTTGAATGGCAGATTTCTTTTAGTACTTTGCAAATTTTGTTCTATTCCCTCCTGGCCTGTATGGTTCCCACATTGAAAATTGCCAGATGAATTGAAACCCCTTTATATGTCATTTTCCTTTTTTCTCTTGGTGCATTTAGGATCATCTTTTTGTCCTTGACTTTTGAGAGGTTAATATATTCCTTGATATAGTTTAAGTCAAATGGGTTTGGTGTTCTCTGGCTTTATATGAATATTTATATCTTAAGTTTTGGAAAGTTTTCAATTATTATTTTTCCAAATAAGCTTTCTATGCCTCTTGAACACAGTAATTTTTAGATTTTGCTTTTCTATGTGATTTTCTGTGTTTTATAGGTGATCTTTGTTCCTTTTCACTCTTCTCTTCTTCTCCTCTGATTATGTTTCCAAATAGCCTGTCTTTGAGTTCACTGATTCTTTCCCTGTGCCTGATTCATTCTATTGAGTCTCTCATGACTTTTCCGTTAAGCAAATGTATTTCTCAATTCCAATATTTGATTTTTATAAATTATTTCAGGCTGTAAAATTTATCTGTTAAATTTCTACATTGATTTTCTACATTATCTTGGAGGTCACTGAGTTTTCTAAAACTGCTGTTTTAAATTCTTGTTCAGAGAGTTTACATGCTGCCATTTTGTTGAACTGGTTTCTTGCTTTGTTCTTTTGAGGATGTCATGGTTCCCTGTTTGCTGTTGTTTCTTATGGATATATGTCTCTGTCTTTGCATTGAAGGATTAATTATATCTTCTCTGTCTCATTTGTTTTGTTTTGGTTCCCTGTTTGCTGTTGTTTCTTATGGATGTATGTCTATGTCTTTGCATTGAAGTATTAGTTATTTATCTTTTCTGTCTCATTTGTTTTGGTTTTTATTGGATATGTTTGCTTAGAGGTTCTTTCTAATTTACCTTTTGATTTTTTTTCCTTTTTTTCCTGCTAGGTCACCCTCCTTTTTGCGCTAGATGGTACCTTCATCCCAGGTTTGCCTCAGTTCTAGTATGCAGTCAGAGTGTCTACCATCCTTGAATGGGGATGTCCCAAAAGCAAGATATTAATAGTATGGGAAGACTGGGTAGGAGTTTTTTAGTGTAGAAATTGAATTGGGGGAAAATATTCTCTGTGTGTGGTACCAAAAACGTTGGTGGAAAGGGTGTGATGGATATGGAAGTTCAATTTTTTCATCATCTACTCGAGACTTATTTCACTTCTTGGTTGGCCTGGGAAATGTATTATCTTCATGTTCATTTGTGTTCTGAGTTATTGCTAGTGATTATTTCAGCACTGTTCGTTTTTGATTGTCTGTCCAGGAGAATAAAGCCAGCTTGCTTCTATGCTACCATTTTGGATGCAGACATCTCCTCTACTTGATTTTGAAGATATTTAATATTTATAAATACTTAATACTGATATTTCTATTTTCAAAAGCAGTATACTTGAGTTTTATATTATTTTTGTATAGGCTATTTTTGCTAAGCTCTAATTTGTATTTTATTTTGTTTTTTTAATCTCTATAGTCATGTTGTCTGTTGGTTAATTAATATATCGTCTCTTTATAATCCACATGCATATTTGTTCTTTTTTCATGTTGACTACTCAATCTAGAACATGATTAGTAGAATTCATAATTTTTCTTTTGTCCCTCATTGAAAAGGTAAAATTTTCAAAATTTCACAGTTTAAAAAAATGTGGTAGGTTTTTTCATAAGCACTGTGTTCTGACAACAGTTATCTGACAACTGGGTATTCTATAATTCCATTCAGTTCTGACTCTATCCAATGTTATGACAGATCCTACAATTAAAAGGCAATTGTCTGGACTTCAGATACCAGGTGCAAATGGGGTCCCTGGAATACCCACACTCCTGTCTGGCCAGCTACAAATTTGGGGCTTCCCACAGTTCTTTAGTTTGCATAATTTGGTAAAAATAATTCATAGAACTCAGGAAAGCATACTACTTATTATTACCATTTAATTGTGAGGGATACAAATGAAACAGCCAGGTAAAGAAATACATAGGACAAGTCTGGAAGGATGAACTGGAATGCTTATCCACAGGGAGTCAGGGTGTGGCATCCTTCAAGTATGTCAATATGTTTACCAACAAGTAGGCTTCCAGAGCTACGGTGTCTATGGATTTTATTAGTATTTCATTACATAGGTAAGTTGAACAAATTATTGGTCACATGATTGAATTCATCCTCCAATTTCTCTACCATCCCTGGAGGTCAGGTGGCTGAATGTTTCAGCCCTCTAATTATGTGATTAGTTTTTCTGTTACCCAGTGCCCATCCTGTAGCTATCTAAAGCCTCTCCCATGATTTAACTCAGTTAGATAACTAATGTTACTCAGGACTCATTAGCATAACTTCTCTTACTCAGCAACTTCAAGGGTTTTGAAGCTCTGTGCCAGAAACCTGGAACAAAGATAATATATATTACATATACAGACAGTCCCTGACTTATGATGATTCAACTTAAAATTTTCAACTTTACGATTGATTTGCTGGAGTATTAAATACATTTTTGACTTAAGATATTTTGATTTATAATGGATTTATTGGGACATAGGTCAAGGAGATCTCTCTGTGTGTATACACCTGTGGAGTGTGTGTGTGTGTGTGTGTGTGTGTGTGTGTGTGTGTGTGTTGGATAAAATAAAACTACACTCTTAACCGTTTTCGAGTATAAAGTTCAGTAGTGTTAACTACAATCTGTTGTATAACCAATTTCCAGAACTCTTTATCTTAGAAAACTGAAACTCTATATGCCTTAACAACAACTGACCACTACTCCTCCTCCTAGCCTCTAAAATCTAACATTCTACTTTGTTTCTATGAACTTTACTATGATGGGTATTATACGTAGGTGGAATAATATAGTATTTATTTTTTGTGACTAGTTTATTTTACAAAGCAAAATAATTCCTTATATTTTATCTATTGTAAAACATGTCAGAATTTGCTTCCAGAAATATTTTTTACTGTACCACAGATACCTATTATCAAGTTAAAGAAATTGCTGTCTTGATCTGGTTTACTGATAGTTTTAATTACGAAAGGACAAGAAATCTGTCAAATGTTTACTCAATACCTATAAGATTATTACATTTTTCCTCTTATTTTATTAACATAGTAAATGTTATTGATGAATTTTTTACTAAAAATCATCCTTGCATTCTGCAATGTTTATTAATGTTTTTAATATTCACTTTGATTTCTAATATTTTGATAACTATTTTTATGTCTATGTGCCTCAGTGATATTTGATTGTAATTTTTGTTTCTTGTTATTGTCTAGTTTTGGAATAAATAACATAGTGATCATAAAATAAATTTGGAAATTTACTCATTTTCTTTCAAAAAGTTTATATAAATTTGAAGCTATTTATTTCTTAAAATATTGGTGGACCTAGTCTGTAAAAAAATAACTGGGACTAGAATACTGGGAATATGGCAGTGTAGGAAACACCAAATCTTCTCTTCCCATCTAGACAACAATTGCACTGGAAACTATCTGATGTAACTATATTGAAACTCTGGAGTTTATTGAAGACTAGCAATTTCCATGGAAAGTCTTGAACAGTAAATTGTGGTTAATTTTGGTCAATCTCAGCCTCCTTTTTTTTTTTTTTTTTTTTTTGAGACGGAGTTTTGTTCTTGTTGCCCAGGCGCAGTCAGTTTCCCTGACTTACGATGATCTTGCAATGGCACGATCTTGGCTCACTGCAACCTCCGCCTTCCAATTTCAAATGATTCTCCTTCCTCGGCCTCCTGAGTAGCTGGAATTACAGGTGCCCACCACCACACCTGGCTAATTTTTTGTATTTTTAGTAGAAATGGGATTTCACCGTGTTGACAAGGCTGGTCTTGAACTCCTGACCTCAGGTGATCCACCCACTTTGGCCTCCCAAAGTGTGGGGATTACAGGTGTGAACCACTGCACTTGGCCAATCTCAGCTCTTAGCACAGTACTAGCCACCTATTTCCTACCACTCAGACCCATAGCAGAAAACTACACATATATTCATGGAGCAGCTTGCACACAGCTGTGCCAGAATAGGAGCAGGGATGGACCAAATGGACCTTGCCCTCCAAATACTAAGGAAGAGTGATCTGATTGTGTATGCTGACCACAGAGGTGCAAAGATGTGGTATCCATTGTTGTTGTATCTCCCTTATTGTTGCACAAGCCCCATAAGTCCATTGTATTTAGAGTGCCAATACCTTTCTCCCTCTTTCATTTTTATCTTTTCTCCTTTTGGAAACTGTGCATTAAAGACTAGGACATTATGAATCTTCTACATATATGTAGAAAATTAAATAAGTTCTGCACATTCCCAGTGAAAAACACAGGCTCAGAAAACACCTGAGAAGATATTATATATACACTTCAATTTGATTTTCACAAATACTCAGGCTATGACAATTGAAAACACACACACACACACACACACACACACACACACACACACACCCCCGGAGAAGTGTGAGAATCTGATTTCCAGAACCTCCATATTATTAGATTCAACTATCCAGTTTTTAACAAAAAATTACAAGGCATACAAAGAGGTAAATTGGGCCTATTTAAGGCAAAAAAGTAAAACAGTCAAAACTATCCCTGAGAAACGATGGCATACCTACTAAACAAACACTTTAAAGCAATTGTCTTAATGATGCTCAAAACTTAAAGACATGAAGAAAGTCAAGAAAATGACATGTGAACAAATAGAAATATCAATACAGAGATAGAAAATCTAAAAAGAAACCAAAAAGAAAACCTGAAGCTGAAAAACACAATAATTGAAGTGAAAAATTCACTAGGGAGGGGATTCAATGCAGATTTGACTAGACAGAAGAAAGGATCAGTGAACTTGAAGGTAATACAATAGAAATTATCAAGTCAGACAAATAGAAAAAAAAAATCAAAAATGAGTGGAAAGAACCAAGGAGACATGTAGGATATCAAGTGAACCAACATATACAATATAGGAGTCTCAGAAGGAGAAAGGGACAAAATAATTTATGTAAGTAATGGTTGGGTTACTTCCCAAATTTGATAAAATACATGAATTTAAACATTTTAAAATATAAACTAATTCCAATCAGGATGAACTAAAACTGTTGAAAGCCAAAGACAGAATTTTGAAAACAACAGAGAAATGACATGTCCCATACAAAAGATCTTCAATAAAATTATCTGTACATTTCTCATTAGAAACTTTGGAGGCCAGTAGGCAGTTGGCTAATATATTCAAAGAAAAAAAAGTACAAACTGTCCACCAAGAATCCTATTTCTAAAAAACTGCTTTTCAAAATGAGGGAAAAATTAAGACAGAAATTAAAACATTTCCAGATAAGCAAAAGCTAAAGGAATTTGTTCCCACTAGACCTTCCTTTCAAGAAATGTTTAAGGAAGTCCTGTAAGTTGAACTGAAAGGATACTAGAAAGTAACTGAAAGCCATTTAGTAGGCTAAATACATGGGTAAATATAAAATCTATTATTGTAATAATGCTCTGTGGTTCCAGTTTTTGTTTTCTATGTGATTAGAGGCTAATACATTAAAATCATTAATCTAAAAGCTAGTATTGTTATAACTTTGCTTTGAGAGCCCACATTTTTTTTCTACATAACGTAAAGATTAGTATATTAAATAAGTTATTAGTTTATGTTTTTGAAGACAGCTTGTATATAGCTATAGTTTTACAACATCAACAATGTAAAGGAGAAGAGATGGATCCGTTAAAAGAGCAGAGTTTTTGTAGGCGATTGAAGTTAAAATGGTGTAAGTTCAAATTTAACTGCTATAATTTTAGGATGTTAAATATCCTAATGGTAACCGCAAAGGATATAGCTATATAATATACACAAAAGGAAATAATTGGAATATAAAATGTTCAGTTTAGAAATCTAATCCAAAAGACAACAAGGTAAAAATGAGGACCCAGAAAACTATGAGCAGCATTTTAAAAACAGCAAAAACAGAAGAGAAATTCCATCTACAATATCATTAAAAATTACATGGAATAAATTTAACCAAGAAAGTGAAGGACTTGTACAATAAAAACTACAAGACATTTATTGAGGCAGATGGATTGTGTGAGGCCAGCAGTTCAAGACCTACCTGGCCAACATGGAGAAACTGCGTCTATTAAAAATACAAAAATTAGCTGGGCATAGTGGTGCATGCCTATAGTTCCATCTACTTGGGAGGCTGTGACATGAGAATCCCTTGAACCCAGGAGGTGGTGATTGTAGTGAGCCGAGATCATGTCATTGCTCTCCGGCTTAGGCAACAGAGCAAGACTGTCTCAAAACAAAAACAAAAACACAACCAAAACTACAAGACTTTTATGAAAGAACTTAAGAAAGATACAAATAAATGGAAAGACATCCCATGTTCGTGACTTGGAAGAATTAATATTGTTAAGATGCCCATACTATGTCAAGCAATCAACAGATTTAATACAATGAGTCTCAAAATTAGAATGATGTTTTTTTACAGAAATAGAAAATCCCTTCCTTCAAGGGACCCCAAGTAGCCAAAAGAATTCTGAAAAAGTAGAATAAAGCTGGAGGACTCATACTTTCTGATTTGAAAACTTATTACATTACAATAATCCAAACAGTACAGTGCTTATCATAAAGACAAGCATATAGACTAATAGAATAGAATAGAATAGAAATGACATGGACAAATACTCATACTTATAGTAGAACGATTTTTGACAAGAGTGCCAAGATTGTTTAAGGATCAAAAGACAATCTTTTCAATAAACAGTGATGAAAAAACTGGATAGCTATGTGCAAAAGAATGAAGTTGTACCCTTATGTAAAACCATGTACAGAAAATTCAGGATGAATTTATGACCTGTCTTTAAGTCCTAAAACTATAATACTATTAGAAGAAAACATATGGCAAAACTTTCACAGCATTGCATTTAGTAATAATTACTTAGATACACACCACAAACAGAGACAACAAAAGAAAAAAATAGTTAAATTGGACTTCATGAAATTTTTAAAAATTTGAGTGTCAACAGACACAATTAATAGAGTTAAATGGCAACCCACTGAGTGGGTAACAACATTTGCAAATTATGTAACTAATAAGAGAATAATATCTATAATAAAGGAACATGGGAAACTCAGCAACAAAAAACCAAACAACTTAATTCAAAAAAGAGTAAAGGATTTGATTAGACATTTTTCCACAGGAGGTATATATATGGTGAATAAACACATGAAAAACATTCAACACCACTGATCATTAGGGAAATGCAACTCAAAGCTACCTTGAGAAACCACCTCATATTCTGTTAGTATAACTACCATCACTAAAGCACAAAATAATAAGTTTTGGTGAGGATGTGGATACCCTGTACACTGTTAGTGAAAATGCAAACTGGTAAAGCTGTTGTGGAAAATAATATGTGGTTTCTTCCAAAGTTAGAAATAGAATTACCATGTAATCCAACAATTTTACCTCTGGATATAACTTGCAAATACTGAAAACTGGGTCACTAAGAAATATTTGTATACCTATGTTCATAGCAAAGTTGTTTACAACAGCTAAAATGTGGAAGCCACTCAAGTGATGAGTGGGTAAGCAAAATGTGCTACATACATTTGATAGACTATTCTGCAGTTAAAAGAAAAGAAATTCTGAAGTATGTCATGACATGGATGAACCTTGAGGACATTATGCTAAGTAAAATAAGCCAATCACAAAAGACAAATACTTTATGATTCTGCTTACCTGTGGTACTTCGTAGTCAAAATCATAAAGAGAGTAGGATGGTAGTTACCAGGGACTGCAGAGAGGCAAAAAATGGGGGATTATTATTTAATGAACATAGAGTTTCAGTTTTGAAAGATTAAGAGTTCTGGAGATGGATGGTGGTGATGATTGTATGATAATGTGAAATTAGATAATACCACCAAATTGTACACTTAAATATGATTAAGATAGTAGATTTTATGTTATATGCATTTTACCATGATACAAATTTTTTTTAAAAAATATGGACCTGGATTTTCTTCTTATTTCTTTTCTTCTATGAAAAAATATAATTTTTCTTCTATGGAAAAATATGGACTTCATTTTAAAAAAAAATTTTTAAATACTAATTTGTTTTTGTAATTTTTGAAAACAGTTTTATTTCTACTATTTCAAAATTTACTTTTAGAAAGTCACATTTCTATGAAATCATATGTCATCTAAGTTTTGGTAATTAATGACATTATGTTTTCTCTTATTTAAAATATCTGAAGTAGTAATAGTATAACTCTGTACTCCTAGTCTTGTTTAATGTTCTTTTCCTCCTTACACAATGTTTTCTAAGAATTTTGGTGGTATTTAACCTCTATGCCTGTTTTCTATTTTGATAAATTTTGTTTAAATTTTGTTAAATTTTCTATGTCCTTTCTATATTCTGCGGGATTTTTCTGTTGATTTTTCTAAACATAAATTGAACAATTAAAATTTTCATCATAATCTTTCTTCATTATAAGAACTTAAGCATGTACATTCCTCTTTTCACTGCCTTTCAAAAATTATCATATGAATTTTTATGAATAAATACTATGTAGTCTAAATATACATTATAATCTTTTCTTTGACCCAAAAGTTCACATATTTTTAAATTTCTAATTGTAAAGTTATTTAATGCATTTTTTCATTTTGACTACAAACCAAACTGCTATGTGATCAAGGAAAATATTGTATAATATTTATATATTTTCTATTTATCAGACTTGTCTCATAGCTTTGTATTCATATTTTACTTTTAATTTTTCATATTTACTTGAGAAAATATATTTTCTTCAATTATTAGCTGCAAGGTTCTATAGATATTCATTAAATCAACATTTCTAATTATGTTGCACATCTTTTTTATCTTATTATTTTAAACTTTCTATGTCTGTAGGTTTTAGGTACTTCTAAATATGCACTTAAATTATTTGCTTTTGATCCAATTTTAATATTGTTTTTAAGTAATGTGTTTTCATATGCATAAATTTAAAACTACTAAGTTTATACTCTAATTTGTGTTTACAATCTTATTTATATTTCTTTTATTTTTTCTCTTTATGTTTCTGTTCTTTTTTTAAAAAAATTATACTTTAAGTTCCGGGGTACATGTGCAGGTCATGCAGGATTGTTACATAGGTATACACATGCCATAGTGGTTTGCTGCATCCATCCCCCCATCACCTATATTAGGCCTTTCTCCTAATATTATCCCTCCCAAATCCCCCAAGCCTCTGCTATCTCTCTGTTAGCGTCTCTCCCCAGAACAGGCCCCAGTGTGTGATGTTCCCCTCCCTGTGTCCATGTGTTCTCATCATTCAACACCCACTTATGAGTGAGAACATTTGCTGTTTGGTTTTCTGTTCCTGTGTCAATTTGCTGAGAATGATGGTTTCCAGCTTCATCCATGTCACTGCAAAGAACATGAACTCATCCTTTTTTATGGCTGCATAGTATTCCATGGTGTATATGTGCCACATTTTCTTTATCCACTCTATCATTGATGGGCATTTGAGTTGGTTTCAAGTCTTTGCTATTGTGAACAGTGCCGCAATGAACATACATGTACATGTGTCTTTATAATAGGATGATTTATAATCCTTTGGGTATATACCCAGTAATGGGATCACTGGGTCAAATAGTATTTCTGTTTCTAGATTCTTGAGGAATCGCCGCACTGTCTTCTGCAATGGTTGACCTAATTTACACTCCCACCAACACTGTAAAAACATTCCTATTTCTCTATATTATCTCCAGCATCTGTTATCTCCAGATTTTTTAATGATTGCCATTCCAATTGGTGTAAGATGGTATCTCAAGGTGGTTTTGATTTGTATTTCTGTATTGACCAGTGATGATGAGCATTTTTTCATATGTTTGTTGCCTGCATAAATGTCTTCTTTCAAAAAGTGTCTGTTCATATCCTTCGCAAAATTTTTGATGGGGATGTTTGTTTTTTTCCTGTAAATTTGTTTTAGTTCTTTGTAGATTCTGGATATTAGCCCTTTATCAGATAAGTAGATTGCAAAAAATTTTTTCCATTCTGTTGTTTGCTGGTTCACTCTAATGATTTTTTTTTAATTTTTTAATTTTTTTTTCTGTGCAGAAGCTCTTGTGTTTGATTAGATCCCATTTGTCCATTTTGACTTTTGTTTCCATTGCTTTTGATGTTTTAGTCATGAAGTCCTTGCCTATGCCTATGTCCTGAATGGTATTGCCTAGGTTTTCTTCTAGGGTTTTTATGATGTTAGGTCTTATGTTTAAGTCTTTAATCCATCTGGAGTTAATTTTAGCCTAAGGTGTCAGGAAGGGGTCCAGTTTCTGCTTTCTGCACATGGCTAGCCAGTTTTCCCAACACCATTTATTAAACAGGGAATCCTTTCCCCATTGCTTGTTTTTGTCAGGTTTGTCAAAGATCAGATGGTTGCAGATGTGTTGTGTTGCCTCT